>ML977050.1:129775-140932 GCA_010015675.1 Byssothecium circinans | reverse complement strand
TAACCCTAACCCTAACCCTAACCCTAACCCTAACCCTAACCCTAACCCTAACCCTAACCCTAACCCTAACCCTAACCCTAACCCTAACCCTAACCTAAACTCTAATTGCGTGGTATATTGGCTTCCTAGTACCATAAAGAGATGTGGACGCGTCCTTTGTATATGATAAATAGCGGGGTGAATGTACCATTTAAACATATACTCTGGATATCTGTCACCCACTCCTTATCGCCTGGCTGAACTGTTGTAGGCCTTTCTCACTTCTCTAAGCTAGTAACTACTTTCATAGAGCCAATAACACCCATCTGAAAGCTAGTCTCGTCGAAGTTGTGTATATCATTATCGTGTACGCCGTACTTTGCTTTAGTATCCTGTACAAGCTTAAACCACGCGCTAACTACCTTAGGATCTTCCTGCAGTGCCTTCTAATGGTCCTTCGAACGGTTCCAAACCATTCGTAACTATTCTAAATGGTTCACGAACCGTTCTACCTAGTTGATGCCTACTTTCTTACCACCCCGCTTGCGTAGTAGTTTATTCGCCATATCTAACACTTCGTCCAACGTAGGCGCGAATCCTCGCGAATCGAGGTCAAGGATGTATAGGATAAGTGTTTCCTGCTCAGTCAAGGACAGTTTTGAACAGTTCGGTACCATTTCTAGTCGAAATGGTATTCCTTTGGCGCGTTCAGTGAGGACGCGAGGCTTGACGTTAAAGGCCTTAGCAGCGCTTCAATAGCTTTAGAATTAGCCTCTATTATATGCGCTAAAGGCAAGCTATAGTCTGCCTTCGTGTTGGAGTCGTTTAGACCTTTATTATTAAGGCATTTTCGTGTTAAAGATAGAGTTAGTGTTGCTAAGGAATCGTGAGTAGTTTAGTAGTATGGGCGGTTTAGTAGTGCTTTACGTTACCTTTTTTTTACTTACCTTTACTACCTAGAACAGCTCCTCTCATAGCATCTACTTGGCTTTAGCCACCATGTCCTGAGCTATCTTGCGGAAACGGCTAATGTAGATCAGTTAGCCGTTTAAGTAGAAGATCCTCTTATCCTTTAACTAGTACGCATTACCTAAGTTGCCAGCTATTATCGTAACGTACTTACCGTACGCTAGCAAGCTGATCGCCTTGCTTATTAGACTATACGAGCCGTTAGCTAGATACTTCTCTCTCGCATGCAAGAAGAGTTCCTAGTCCTCGTCCGTCTGCTCGTCATGGAACGCCACTAGAAGCAGTTTCTCTACGGCGAGCACCCTTATGCAGTATACCATGCTAGCGAGTATGTACGAGTAGTTCTTTGCCGTGCGCAAGTGATTCGCCTTAGCGTTGATGCCTAACACGGCGAGAAAGTGAATAAGTCTACTGCTAAACGGCCGATCACCCACGGACTCAAAGATGAACGATGCAAGTGCGGCGAGTAATGCCTCTAGCCAGGATTCCTAATTATCATTATTATCATCATTGTCCTTAAGCATCTCCCACAGCGCTACCGCCAGCTCCTTCTAACGGCCCTTCTAGCAGAACAGCTCGCGCGCATCTTTCATAAGATCTATCTCTTCTGTGCGTCCGCTTCAATAGTGGGGGCAGCTATCCCTATCACCGTCACCATTACTTCCGCCGCTGCTACTCCTAGAGCTCTGATTATCTAAGACGTCCTCTTCATCCGCCTGCTCATTAGCTATGATGCGTAGAAAGTAGCAGACGAACTTAACCATGTAGCCAGCGTAGCGGGCCTGACTCTCTAGGTTCTGTAGTTAGGCTATCGGCCGTTGATTAACCTCCTGCTGCTTCGCACTCTAGAGCCACCGTCTCATTTCCCGTGTGAGCGTCTATAGCCTGACTACGCTCCTCTCCACCAGCAGCTTAACTAGCTTCGCGGCGCGCTGTAGCCTTACTTCACCCTAATTAGGCAGTCAGATCTAATGTGCAAGATGCGCTAGATTCCGCTTTGCGAGATGCTCTAGCCATCCCGTCCGCTTGAACCAGCTGGTCTTGTTAGTCTTCGCGGCCTCTACGTCTATCACCTGCGCCTCCTCTTCATGCGCCTGCGTTGTTACCTCCCATTCGGCCAGCCTTGCACGGACGACGTCGGCCGCCTCTCGGGGGACGGACGACGCGCTGTTGTTGACTGCTGCGTTAATGATGAAATATCGCCGCTGCCCGCGAGCCTAGAAGAACGTCTGCACCTTAACTTTTTAGAAAAGCGTGCTTATATCACCCCTCTATAGCAACCCGTGCTCACCCTTACAGTGCTTCCATAGCCTATCTAGATTGATCGTGATGAAGTTGCAATCTTCCTTAGCGCATTAAAGCCTATTGAGCGGCTCTCCTAGCTCCTTGATTAGCAGACCTAGCGGCGGCGGTAGTTTAACGTCCTTAGGCTTCTTAATCCACTAGTACCTATAGTACTCTACGATCCTCTCCCTCTCTTTGCTTGCTATGGCGTAATGATTACGTAGATGCGTGTTTAGATTCTGTACACCAGTAGCATGCTCCTTGCAGACAAGCACCTTATACTTGCGAAGATACTGAAAGTTTTCTTCCATCTTCTTAAATAATAGTGGTGATCGGGTTCGGCTGCCATTTCTCCTGCGGCGGGTTGCGCTTGGTTGTAGTGATGTTGCTACGGGCGACCGTGCGTTCTAGTAGAACTCTATTGCTATAAGAGTCTACCCTCACCTCAACCATCACTAACGCAAAAGGTGAAGCTGCAAGATGGGGGATCAGTGCTCCTAATGCTGCTAAGCAATAGCTACATACAAAATTCGTTAGGAGAACGTGTTGCTGTAGAATGGATTAGCCCTCCTATTCCTACGGATTATCCCTATCCGCGCCCTAGATTCAGGCTAGCAACCCTGACGCTAGACCTGTTCTGCCACGGATTAGGCATAATCCATCGCGTCCTCTTAGTTAGGGTACTTCTGCTTTAACCCCCCTACTAACCCATGCACGGCCTCCTCCTCTTCTTCCACGTCATATTCCTGCACCTAATATTGGATGTTTAGCCGTGATGTTACCCCTCAGAACCACTGGCACTGCTCTTTGTCCGGCAACCCCATTAATTGTGCGAATTGCGCCTCCTTACTAGGCTACAACATCACCGTTAAATACACTATCTGCGTCTCTACTATAACTAACCTCCGCAACGCTAACATCCATGCTCTCTACCCCTGCACTAAATCTAATACCACGTGGCACTTATCTACCACGATCTGATCTAACCGGCCCATGGCGCGCTAGCGGTTCATAAAATGCCTAAACGCTTTCCCTATAGTAGACTTAGGCGTCACTAACACTACCTGCGCCTACTTATGTGGCCTGCGACTATCCTACTCTACATACGTAATCCCTAACTTATCGCACTACTCCTTTATGTTCCCCTACAATGACACTAGCGGCACGATGACCACCGTCACCCCGCTGGAAACTAACGTCAGCAGCATGAATAACACGCTCTTACCTACCCCTATCCCTATGATCGCTACTATGGGGCTCTTTTACTACATAATAGCCTGCACCACTAGCTTCTGCACGCTGTAGAACGTTGCCTACTAGTCTACTAACTTCTATAACTCCTCCTTAACGTCTACGTGCCGCATTATCCTCCACTGTTAGTACTCTTCCTCTATAGCTTCTCTGCGTGCGGCGGCTGCGGCCCTGGTTCCCCTATTGCGCCGCGCCTCAAATGTGGACGGCATCTGCAAAAATGCGTGCCACTCCTCGCTTACCCGCTAGAACGCTACCCACTTGGACTTGGTACTAAACGTAGCCTCGCTAATTAGCTACCCGTATATTAACCCGCTGATGTAGGAACTGTGCCCGGTCTGCAGATTAGCTACTTTATCTTCCTCCTCCCCCTTATCATCCTCGTCGGCCTGTACTAACGTCCACACGGCTGTCTTACTATTAATGTATTAGTGGTAAATTGCCTTAGTCCCATGCCTCTATCCTATGATAATCACGGGAACGCCTATATACTCTAATAAAGCCTTCTAGATAGCGTGCTTAACCTAGTTACTATTCCACAGCTTAACTGCATGGCCATCTTCTTCTTTATCTTTATCTTCCCCTTCCTCTTCCCCTTCGCCTCCTACGCTCTGCTGTGAACGGTCATTAGTTATCCACTTCTTTTACTAGGGCATGGTCCATTCCTTCTCTAGCTTAGGTTCCTAAATGTACGCGCTGGACTTGACCTCCTTACTGCCTAATATGCGTTCTATCTTCTCCGCGAACAGCAGTGTGAACCATAAATAATACACTATTAACTCGCCTACTTCACGCGGCAAATATTAGTGGATCACCTTAGTGCTCCCTAACTACCTAATATTTTTATAGTACATAGTTACATACACTACTAACCTACCTTTAATAAAAATCCCCTAACTCTCTCTATTTGCGCTATTCTTATACTGGATCGTCACTAGCTTAGTTCCTCATGCTAGCGACCCCCCCATCATGTGCACTAACGCTGCCAACTCTTGCTGGAACTCCCTCATAGCTTATTAGTATGCCTTGATCCAGTCTCAGTTCCATACCACGGGCCTGCCAACGGCTATGGCCGCTCTGGTTGCTGTTCTGTCAACGAACTCCCTTATTAACTACGGCTTATTAATTAACTGCTGCTCTAACTATGTTAGGGGAAACTCCGTATTAATGGCGTCTATGTTATAAGCATCTTCTATGAAACTCCACCCTATTTTCTACTTGGCTAGGTTATCTACTAACCTATCCTAATAGATTTTAGGTAATGCGGTAGTGCCTAGCATGACGCTACCCTCCTCGTTGACCTACAATAGCATTAACGCCTCTATTAATCGCCTCCGCGCGCTAGCGACTATGCCGTGGATCATTAACCATAACTATAGCATGCTAAAGCAGATGTTGCCATATAATAATGTATTATCTACCTAATCCACTATGCCTTCTACGCTGAAGCTGTACTAGATCTTTATCCCGTATGCCTTTAACCACTGGATGGCGTCGATGGGAGTCGGCTCGCCGTTATACTTAGTTAACGTCATGAAGCGGTTAGCCATTTCCTTTATAAAGTAGAAATGGCTAGGTGCTATGTCTTCCGCGTCCTGCTGACTCCACCCTTCTACCTCTAACTCAGCCGTACGGACCTTGCGCATCTGCGTTGACTAGTACAACACTAACATGCGCGACACGTTAACCATAGTAGCTTACTTAGGCGTGTATAGCAATAGTGTCATCTACCTATAGTTTGCGTCAATTCCTAACACGGCTATGGCGCTGATCAACGCACTACTATACTCATTATCTCCTAGTTCATGGTTAAGTAACTGTAATACGAACTTCAACACCTATTCCTCTAGCTCTTCTTCTTGTTCTGCGTTAAATCTGTCATCGCTGTTAGACTCAGAGAACCAATCATCCCCATCCTTATCTCGCCCTATAATAGCTTTGATCTTCTGCAACGGCCTCTCCTACTAGGCGGTTAAATAGTATAGTAGCCTCTTGCTTTAGACCTTATACTCTTTGTCTACGCTAATCTTAGGCAACTCGTGCGTCTACTAAATATACTATATGATCTCTAACTACCACCCGCTATACTTAATCATGGTCTTGCCCGTCTGCCATACGTTGAACGGCTTCTCGTTAGTGATGCCACCTACCTCACGCTAGTTAATGTAGTTCATGGCCGCTAACCCTACTATAGTAGACCGTGATGACTGCTAGGCCTTATAGATAACCATCTATAATGCCCAACACACCTTGTTTAACGCCTTCTCTTTGGGCCCTGGCTTCTGGACGGTAGTCAACAGCTAACTGCGGTCTAAGCCCTTTAAATGTTTCGCCTACCTAGCATAGTCTAGATACGCGTTAAACATATACTAGTCTTAGTTAGCGTTGATATAGTCCTACTACCTCTTCCTAGAAAGCTCCATATCAGCGGTCACCTGGCTTAATGACACGGTGATGGCTCATCAGATATCCTCGTCTTCGTCCCCATAGTTGGGTCCGTGCTAATTTAGCTTAGGCTTGCTAACCCTAAATAGCTTGCCTAGATAGCTACTAAGCTAGAACTTCTAGTACGACACCCCTTCTATCCATATGATGGGATGCTCTAGCTGCTAGCCTTTGCCTAGTTAGCCTCACTTCCTTATGTTCTACTAGCCGTGCTTAGACCAGCAATGGTTCTAGATATCTCGTATAGTGCCATATATGTGACTGCACGCTTAATTGCTAGCTATTAACCCTATGTATATGAATCCATCCTTATATACTTCTAGGTGGGGGATGGGCCTAGCTTTAGGCTCAGGAAACACGACTTCGTCTTCTGTAGTCGCCCATTAACGGAATGACCTAGTAGCTAGAACTACTCTCTAGCGTGTCTTTAGGGTGAATTCTTTGTGCTTGCGGTCTAGGTAGGCACGCAGCTAGGACCGTACCACGGCATGATGGTGGGTCTTACAAATGGCAACGCGATATGCCCGCGAATATTCAAAAATACTGTTTAACTGCTCCATGCTGCTGGCTATAGTTTAGTATTCGTGCTAGTGGTTAGCTCTATACAACGTAATTTTAGTGATAGTTATAGTATTGCTAGCCTCACTTACGCGCGCGCATGGGTTACTATCATAAACATTAACCCCCTAGCGCTTCCACCTATATTGCTCGCGACCCTAACGTTAGATGATTGCATAGAGACCTGCGCTAGATCCGCCGTGTCACGTTGCACTAGGCTGTAAAATTGCAGCCCTAACTTCCATTATTTTAGACCCCATCCAGTTTTTCAAAGTTTGTAAATCAGATTGACCCCTGTATTTTAGCGTGCACGGTGTACCCAAAAACCGGATTAAGTCAATCCAATTTTCGCATTGTAGGATAGGTTTTTTCAGCATGAGGGGCTAAAAGGAATCACTATTAAGCTAACTATAAGTGACAGCTGGAGTGCATGCCTGCAGACGCTTAAGGGCCATGGCGGCTTAGTTAACTTAGTAGCCTTCTTGCACGACTCAGCTAGGCTGGCCTCAGCATTGGATGATAAGACGGTCAAGATCTAGGATGTAAGCAGCGGGGAGTGCCTGCACACGCTTGAGGGCTATAGCAACTCTGTCAACTCAGTGGCCTTCTCTTACGACTTAACCCGGCTCGCATCGGCGTCCTACGACAAGACAGTCAAGATCTGGGATGTGAGTAGCGGCGCGTGCCTATAGACACTTGAGGGCTATAGTGACTAGGTCACGTCAGTGGCCTTCTTACATGACTCGGCCTAGCTGGCGTCGACGTCAGTTGATAAGATGGTTAAAAGTTAGGATGTGAGTAGCGGCGCGTGCCTATAGACACTTAAGGGCCATAGCCACTTAGTCATATTAGTGGCCTTCTCGCACAACTCAGCCTAGCTAGCGTTAGCGTCAGTTAACAAGACGGTCAAGATCTAGGATGCGAGCAGCGGCGCGTATCTACACACGCTTGAGGGCTATAGCGACTATGTCAGGTCAGTGGCCTTCTCGCACGACTTAACGAGGCTGGCGTCAGCGTCACTTGACAAGACAGTCAAGATCTAGGATGTGAGCAGTGGCGCGTGTCTACATACGCTTAAGGGCCATAGCCACCATGTCACGTCAGTGGCCTTCTCGCACGACTCGGCCTAGCTGGCGTCGGCGTCGGGCGACAAGATAGTCAAGATCTAGGATGCGAGTAGCGGCGCGCGCCTATAGACACTTAAGGGCCATAGTGACTAGGTTAGGTTAGTAGCCTTCTCACACGACTCAGCCTAGCTGGCGTCAACGTCGGTCGACAAGATGGTCAAGATCTAGGATATGAGTAGCAGCGCGTGCCTGCATACGCTTAAGGGTCATAGCGACTATATTAGGTTAGTGGCCTTCTCGCACGACTTAGCCTAGCTAGCGTTGACGTCAGATGACTACACCGTTAAGATCTAGGATGCGAGTAGTGGCACGTACCTATAGACACTTAAGGGCCATAGCCACTATATTACGTTAGTGGCCTTCTCGCACGACTTGGCCCAGCTAGCGTCGGCGTCGCTCAATAAGACGGTCAAGATCTAGGATGCGAGCAGCGGCGCGTGCCTGCAAACACTTAAGGGCCATAGCAACTATGTCATGACAGTGGCCTTCTCGCACGACTCAGCCTAGCTAGCGTCGGCGTCAGTTAACAAGATGGTTAAGATCTAGGATGTGAGCAGTGGGGAGTGCCTACACACACTTAAGGGCTATAGTGAATTAGTTACGTTAGTGGCCTTCTCACACGACTTAGCCTAGCTAGCGTTGATATTAGATGACTACACTATTAAGATCTAGGATGCGAGCAGTAGCAAGTGCCTACACACACTTGAGGGCTATAGCAAATCAGTTACGTTAGTGGCCTTCTCGCATGACTCAGCCTAGCTAGCGTTGACGTCGGACGACTACACTATTAAGATCTAGGATGCGAGTAGTAGGGAGTGCCTACACACACTTAAGGGCCATAGCGAATCAGTTACGTTAGTGGCCTTCTCGCATAACTTAGCCTAGCTCATATTGGCGTCCTACGACAACACGATTAAAATCTAGGACGCGAGTAGTAGCAAGTGCCTACAGGCGCTTAGTATAGGCAAGGCACTTTTTAGCATCTTATTTAACACAACTAGCTCCTATCTTTATACTGAAATAGGCACAATCGTCGTTCAGAATTCGCAAGTTAGCATAAGTAACGTCGCAGAACCTAAGCGCCCTCTATATCTAGGCATAGGTGTAAGTCCAGATAGCATATGGATTAAACATGCTAGCAAGAACATGCTATGGGTGCTATCAGAATACTGACCGTCATGCTTAGCGGTGTGCGGGAATACCGTTGGCATAGGCGTTGGGTCTAGAAGAGTATGGATTTGCTATATTAACATTTGACATGAATAGATGTCTTTATAGCAATAACAATGATAATTTATAGTATTATTCTGTACGGGTTCTTTTGATATCTCTATTCTATGAGGGACGAGGACGTACACAAATATATAGGTCTTATTTTGCTACATTAAAGCGTCGAGAAGTTTAAGAGAGCAGCTGTTTAATTACGTAGACCGGGCTCTAGCATATTCTAAGGGAGCATACTAAACACACCAACCATCTTGTGAAAGCGGCTGCCGTCTACGGTGATGATCCTAGAATGCAAGACATTAATTCAAGGTGCATGCGGAGGAACTTCAGACAACAATATCACATGTCTATCATCTATCTACGCTTATAAAGCTCTCAGCCACATCTTAGCTTAATGCTTAATATGGCTTATATTACAGGCCGTTTATTATGTAAGACACGCTAACATGTTAAGGATAACCCCACTTATAGGGCCCTCCTATAAGCAGGTTAATAGCGTGAGCACGGCCATGGCCCCATAAGACTTATAACTAAGAAATGTAATTTTCTATAGTAATTATATATAAAAAGTCATTAAGTAGTTATCTACTACTTAGTATGCCCGCCACCTGCCTGGATAACTACCTAGCAGCGCTCTCGCATAGATTGAATATACTTCTTATAGTCTATAACCTTAATCTTCTCTTACTCCTCCTGCAAGAATTGCTTTACTTTAGCATTAGTCTTTGAAAAGCGCTTTCTAAGCCTATACTTCAGCATCTACTAGATGTTCTTAATAGGATTAAGATCTAGTAAGTTAGCTGGCCACTAGGACTTGCTAATGCCTATAGCTTGATAGGCCTCTGTAGTAGCTGCTAAGTTATGTATTAAGTTATTATCTTCTATAAATATTAACTCTCTACCTGTAGCAGCTTCATAGGCCTACTAGTAGACAGTAATTTAAGGTAGAATATATTGAATATAGACATCTAAGTTAATACTACCCTTAGCATTTGTATACTATATCTTCTTAAAGAATACTAGAGGTCTTTTAGTACCCGTTGAAATAATACTCTATACCATACAGCTGCTATATTTCTTAAATTTAGGTACGCAGCAATCAAGTAGGAAGCGTTCCTTAGCTTTGTAGGTAACCTATATCTCTCTTAGGCTAACCTTAGCTAACATCTTATTAGCCTAAGCTACTTTATCCTACATAGCTTTAGACTAGCTAAGATACTCCTATGCCTACTGTACCCGTATAGCCTTTGCTTCCTTAGTAAGGAATGGCTTACGTGTAGCCTTTCTGCGGTAATAAAGCTCTTTTTCAAAGGCCTTGATAAGGGTACGACGGCAGACAGTAATCCCTAGCTCGTGCGCAATTTCCTCGCGGGTTTTTTAACGTTATTATGCATTCTTAGTAGCATGGCAAACTAGAAGCTAATAAAGAGGTGTATCTAGTATAAGACTTCTACCTTTCTATTTCGTAAGAGTACATAGCGAGCGAAGGCAAGTAGAAATAGTATTCTAGCGTATACTAAGCTTATAGGCTATAGCTGTCTGCTTCTAGCCTAGCTTAGCTAATGTGTCCGTATGCGTGATGCACGGATTCGCGTAATGCACGCCTTTTACTAAGAAAATTAAAGAAAATAAGTAACTTTAAAGCTATATAACTCTTTAATAACCTTTTCTTTTTAAAAGATTCTTTAACTAAAGTTATAAAGAAAGACTATCTCTATAACTTTAGAATTTTAGTTTTTTAATATTAATTAGTTTTAAGAAAAATGTATAAAAGTACTAAAACTTAAGTCTTTAAAATTTGAAAATAATATTTTTTTAGGAGTAAAGTATACTATTTAGAATATATTTTATATTAGGTTTTTTTTTTTTAAATTACTACTTAAGAAGTTATATTATCTTTTTTTCTTTTTTTTTTTAGAAAATTTGGAAAGATAATCTATCTTTTTAGTTAGTTCTTTTTTTAGAAAGGTCCTTATATAAAATATATTCTAAATAGTATATTTTACTCCTAAAAAAATATTATTTTTAAATTTTAAGGACTTAAGTTTTAGTACTTTTATACATTTTTCTTAAAACTAATTAATATTAAAAAACTAAAATTCTAAAGTTATAGAGATAGTCTTTCTTTATAACTTTAGTTAAAGAATTTTTTAAAAAGAAAAGGTTATTAAAGAGTTATATAACGTAAAGCACCACCGAACCGTCTACCCCACTAAACCGCTCACGAATTCCTTGGCGGAAAATCAAACATTCAACCTTTAATAACTATTTAAATACTTCAGGTATAAAGCTGAAATTTTAAATATAGATATATATA
>ML977050.1:101918-129255 GCA_010015675.1 Byssothecium circinans | reverse complement strand
TAATAGCTACTAACTAATATACTAATAAGTATATCCTAAAAGTTATATAGCCTATTAGTAATGTTTAGCTATTAATCTATAGGTAAAAGTAGGTTTTACCTAAGATTTCTTCTTTTACTAATAACTAGTTTATTACGTAAGATATAGCTATAAAATTTTAATAGCTATTAGATTATATATATATCTATCTAGGTTTAAAATTTCAAAAGAAAATATTAAGGTTTAGCTTTGTTATTAAGATATCCTGTTTTGATTTTCTAATGCCAAGCTTTTGAGCGGTTTGGTAGTGTAGGCGGTTCAGTAGTGCTTTACGTTAGCTTTAAAGTTACTTATTTTCTTTAATTTTCTTAGTAAAAGGCGTGCATTACGCGAATCCGTGCATCACGCGCACGGACACGTTAGTGTATAGATTTTAACGCGCTCCTTATAGGATAGTTGACAATTTAGTGTTTTTGGCATTATAGTAGATGACTATAGTAGATGACTATGCTAGAAAAGTTACATCTAGTTGTATAGCTAGCCTTATATAAACCTAGGTATTTTATCTAGAAGCTTTATAGTGCTTTTATGCACAAACTATAACCATGCTTACGCTATCAACCCGCTTATGGGAGGGCCCTGTAGATTACTTCGCTAGAAAGTACTAACTAAGGTAGCTATATTGCATGAATCTTTTTTGCATTACTGCTATAGGGCTAAGGATAGCCTATTAGCGTGTTGGCACGGCTAGAGGCCTAGATAATACTATATTATAATTATTATAAGTCGTCTAGGCTTAGTAGTAGGTCTATAGTAAAGAAGTCATGCTACGTCATGAAAAAAAGCGCTTTATAAATAAGGCGCAAAGCTAATGATGACCTAATTTTCTAGTAGTAAGTAGTTAGGCGGTAGAGGAAAAGATTCTACACGTAACTTAAGTGATGTAGTATGATTATCTAAACGTGGTAAGGGGTTTTATTGCTTTGAAGTCTAAGTACTTATAGTTTTTCTCATTACGAAGTAGTTCTTGCTACGTGGTAGGGGATATTAACTAGTCTTTTATTTTTATAGTAGTTACTTACTATCTAATAGTATCTAATATACTAAGTACGCAGATATTCTCGCTATTTAAAGACGGACTTTAGTTACGTAATTATATTATATGACTAAAGTTATATCACGTAACTGTTACCTTAGCTAGTCTTCCTTTGTAGTTGCTGCTTAATTACTTAATTAATTACTTTCTCTTACTTACCTAGAGCCTTATTTCAACACTCGCCAAGGAAGCCCTTATAAAAGAAGTGCTTAACAGAGCGGGTGAGGTAGCTAAACAGCCTAGAGCATTCGATCCTATGTTTGTACGCATAGAGAAAGAACTTAATAATGCATCTACGCCCTAAGTTGCATCTCGCTTAAAAAAACTCGAAGAGTACGCGCTAAAGGTGCTTAAGATAGCTAATAACTATATTTCTATAGTTATAAAAGCCCTCTTTTCTATAGCATCTAGATTTAGGATTTATTAGCTAAATGACAAAGCTATTTGATCTTGATTTGTCGCACTACTCTAAAACTCTGCTACAAGATGCTTCTTCTATCTTACCCCGTATCTAGCCTTTTTGCCTTGAAGTACTACTAAACGAGGCTTCTGCGGCTAGGACCGCCTCTAATGCTAGATTTAAGGCTATTGTTTGTTAATTTAGTGCTTAGGCGATCTAATTAGTAACTTGTCATAGATCTTTGTAAATAGTGTGTCCGTGGCCGATGGCTAACAGGTAAGGGATAACTAGCTTATAAATAGTAGTACTTCGGCGAATAGTAGCTCTTCTGTAAAGAGTAGCTCCTTAGCAAGCAGTAGCACTTTGGCAAATAGTAGCTCTTCCGTGAAGAGTAGCTCCTTAGCGAATAGTAGCACTTTAGCGAATAGTAGCTTAGTTAATAAAGGTTCTTTATCTAACGCTAACTTTTCTTTTAATAGGTATTCCTTGAACAGTAGATCTTCTATAAAGAGTATAGTATCTATACTAAACGACCCCTCTACGAAACAAGGTTCTCCCGCACACAGTAACTTAGTAGATAGTTCGTCGAGATTATACGTAAGAGAAGACTTCTTCCTTAAAAAATCCTTATCTAGGGACGTAGATCTCGTGCAAAGGGAACCTTCTATAAATAGATATGTTTCCCTAAATATAATATCGTGCATGTATTCCTTTATTAAAATAGAGATTTCTATACTCTCCTACAGAAGCGGTTTATTTACGCAAGATTCTAGACACGTTAGTTTTAAGGACAGCAATAGAGCGTTATTTAATTTATCTTAAGAGGAGTATCTGTACTACTAATCTAGGTTAGTAATAATCTATTAAACGTTAGAAGGAATCATTATACACTTATTATACGACTAACGCTAGGAGAAATTCCCATTGCTGCATTAAGGTAAGACGCGTTAGATAGCGAGTCATCCTTAACTAAAAGACTTAGCGTCGCCGTTGACTAAGAGTGTAGGAATCCTATTAGTGATAAGATCTACGATTCCCGTAATAGTTTTTGCGTAGAGTTAGGCAATAGACTAAGGCTCTTACACTAAAAGCGTTGCTAATCTAAGGGCATATGATTGTTAAATTCTTGTAATAAAAAGTAGAAGCTAATCCTAGAACTAAACTCTTGTAGGATGGTTTTAAGAGTAGCAATATCCGCGTCACTATAAGGACGCTTGACTGCTGTCATTTTCTATAGATAGGGTGAGGTTGCATTTTCCTGACTAGAAAAGAAATCCTAGTCGTATGTTTTACCTTATAATAGAATAGTCTATTTGCGTTCATTAAAACTATTACCTAACATGCATCTGTATCTTTGAATCCCGTCTACTGTGTGCTATACCGCTTTAGTGTTGATTGTCTATAGAATAAAAGGCCTAAGTTAAGCCATTTTGTTACCTACAAAAGCTAGGGGAAATCGCTTGGCTAGGGGTCTATACTAAGACTAAAGTGTTAGCTAGGGCCTTTAGGCGTAGCAAGGCATCTTTATAACAACGTGTAGTTAGTGTTAGAAATGTTTCTATTTTAGTAATATATAGTTAAGCTTTTGTTAGCGTCTAACAGCGCTAAAAACGTTAAGCGCCATAGTCATAGCTATGCCGCGCGGCACGGGTTATAGACTAAGCGCAATAATTGCTATTAGTAAAAAGTAAGTAAGCTTAGTAAGCTCTACCTGCTACGCTTCCCTTAACGCTGCGTTCCTAGGCTAACTTTAACTACGGGTGATAAGGGGTTAGAAGCGGCCTACTCCTAAGATAGCCCTCCTTTTTTTAGAAACACAATCGCGTTTTGATATATGGTAGCGTTCCGTAGACTTGATAGAATCCATCTTATACCCTACATACCTGCAGCTATGGCAGCGCAGTCGGCTAGAGACCAAAATAAACAGCTAAAGAAATAATTATGCGGATTAGAGAACAAGGTTTACTAATATAAAGAGCTAGGCGTTGACGTTACATTAGTTATAAGTTTTCAAGAGAAAGAGGGCGGCTATTCTTATACAACTTTAGAGGAATTCTTGCAGAGGATCTCACAGATTGTAGGTGTTCTTAGCTAATTGCCTACGTCTTTCTAATGCCAGCAAACAGCGATCGCATCCCAAGTGCGTAAACTAACTTCTTAAAGATATAAAAAGAATAGTTGCATAATCTAGTTTAAAGACTACGCGCTAGATTAAAAAAAGGAGGACGAAAAGAGCTAAGAGAGGTAACGTATTTAGGTAATTACTATTAAACACGACATTAAGCTAAACCGCGGCATAGGATACTATAAATAGAAAAGTGTTATTCTTCCCAGAGCCGCCTACCCTTAATTTGCCTATACTTGTAAGGAGGGAATTTCAAGGAATCTATCTTGAAAATAGTCTAAAAGGAGGATCGTACAAATAGTGTTTTAGATTTAAGATAATAGCATTTCACGTGCTGCACTCTAGGGCTTTCTACGCATATGTATTCTAAATATAGTTAATCTCTACGCAACAAGAACCCTTCGCTAGATTATTATAATCTACTTTAGACCTAAGCTTCGATGCACATCTTAATATCAATAAGTCAATTGTCTGCTTATGTAATGAAAGGTTTAACGCTCTTAGCCTCTAGCCGTTGCGGCTGCTTAGAGTGATAGAAATGCGTTAATAGTAACGTAGTCACTGCAAAGCAGAGTAGAATAAAGTAAATCTCGTATCATTTTTCTTAGCAAATGCAAAAACTAATTGCGAACTGTAGGTTTTATGTACGAGTTTACAGGGAGCGGGGATTCTTCCCTTATTAGAGATAACTGCCCTATACCCCGCCCCCGTGGATACAAAACGAACGGGATATTACTAAGTAGCTTAGTCGGCCTATTCGACGGTCTCTCCTTAGCTACCTCCGTTACGTAAGTTATGGTATAATGAGCTGTTAAGTTGTAATTATTATAATAATAGTTATAGATCTTAATAATAATGTTTTTAAAATTTTCCTTTTGCTCCTTCTACCTTGCGCATTTTGAGCAAATGAGCGGCTCCGGACCCGTGCTTTTATGGTAATAGCGCGATCTAGACCTACTACACAAAGCGCATTTATTTATTTTACCTTAACGGCTAAATAAGTATCGTGGAAGAGCCGACATAATAGCCTAAAAAGTATTATTTAGATTAACTACGGTAAGCATGAACCTTACTATTAAGCTACAAAAGAGTTTAGTAGTAGCGACTTGATTAAAATGCTAGTTTACAAACTATATAGTAGTAAAGGGGTAGACGTTGATTTAACATTAGATAAAGGAAAATATACTAATTAGATAGAGCCCTAAATTAGCCCTTAGAAGGGATCCCTATTATAGTCCGCGTTCTGCCTAAAAATAGTCATAGTAGGCGCTACTACTTCTAATTTAAGAAAACCCCTATTTTGACCTTTAATAAGGTCCGTATTAGGCTACTATAAAAGCCTTATATAAAGCTAGATAACTCTACTAACTAACTATTAGTCTATTAATTATGAAGCGTTGCGACTATACCTACTAGCTTAGTATTTCTATACAAGGCGGGGAAGCTGCTCTTCTAGAATCAGACAGGCTTTAGACGCTTGTCAACTATATACCGTACCCTAATATACAGCAACCAAGTCTATTCCTGCTAATTAGTAATACAGAAAAGTCGAATGCTCTTTAAGCGTTATTTGGATTAAAGAGGGCCCGGAGATTCATGATTAAGCGAAACCTAGGCGAGGTGCACCTTTATCTTAATTCTTCTAGTATCTTTAATGGCCGTCCTATACTTCTTACGGATAGTAATGTACCTAATTATATCTTAGGAAAAAGGAATATGAAAGCTAACAAGTGCCACGAAATTATAAGACGACCCCTTCGACGATCCGGAAATACCGCCGCGGTTGATATATATACTCATCTACTGTTCCCCTTCATAGACGTCTTCTGCTTCTTTGCCGCCAATATTAGAGGCTTTAGATAAATTACGCGCTACTTAGCTACGTGGCTAGAGCGAGGCTATTCATTAACCCTTCTAATGAGTACGCTCCTAAGTATAGTTGTAGTTACCGACAAGATTACTCTAAAAGCAGAAACTAAGGAGGAAGCTAGAAAGGCCTTTCTATGGATGCTAGAGGAGGAAACGACAAAAGATCTATCTAAGCAGATCTTAGTGATTGATATAGTCGCTCTTTTCCTAACCAGCACGATGTCTATTAATGCCTAATATTAGCGTGTAAAAGAGCGTCTTATAGAGAGGTCTAATTAAGCATGAAAAAGCAGAGAAGAAACGCAAACGCTCTTCTCCGCGACCTATTTCGCCGCTCTCTTTAAATACGCAAGTGGGCATTTTTTAGAATTCTTTCATAGACCTTTTAATTTCATTAAGGTATTAAGGGTCTAAAACTTAGTAGCACTAGACTTAGATAAGTACCTCTTAAACTTCTTAAAATATATTACGTTTTTTAATTAGCTAATAGAATTCGTAGCTCTAACGATTGCTTCAGCTCTCTTTCTAGACAGTTACCTTCCTGATGCGCATAGTAAGTACTAATCGTGCTAGGATCTAACTATTCTAACTTTAGTGCAGCTTTCGAACCTAAGACAGTCTTTGCTATACTTTACAAGGATGTTTTCTATTAAGTAAGTAAAGCCCGGACTATTACCTTTAAGTAGTTAAATAATATCATCCTACAAAGCGGCTTTATTAATATAGTCAAAAACAACCTTATTTGCTACTTCTAGCAATATATTTCTAATAACGGGAAATCCGCAGTCGAAATCTATAGAAGCAATCTTATACGCTTCTAACATAGATGGCGCCACATCCGGAGCAGCAACACGTGTCTGTGCTGTCTGCGTAGGAGGCTACAGTATTGTTTACCATGCGGGCACTGCATTTGCGAAAATTACGTTATAGTGCTTAGGAATTGCTGCGAAGACAACCCTTAGGTCTTTATAGTTCGCTATTGCTTCCTCTGTAAACAGAAAATGCTAAATAATATAACTATAAAGACAACCCCCCCGACTACTAGAGTAGGAGTTTTGTGCATCAATAAAAGAGGCACGCGCGGTATTATACCCTTGACAGTAATAAAGCTAATTTAAGATCATCTTAGTCTAATTCCGCTTTAAAGGTGTATTACGGTAAGTTTTAAGGTTAGTATAGGTAAGTCTTTTAGTACCAACTTTAAGCGGAACTAATACGTAAAGGTGTGATTATTGCTATTAATTACTTTATTCTAGGACGACCTTTAGAGGAGTCTATCTAAACGTTCTTAGAAATAGTAGGACAGGCCTTTAAACAACAAATTTCTTTTTATGTCCTACTAGTTTCCCGCATGGTTGAAATTGCGCTATTATATTTCACTAACGGTTTATACCTATCTAAAAATGTTGATACCGTACTAAAAGACTAGGTTATAAACAAGAGCATTCTAGACTACTTCTATGCGACGTTGATAGGAACAAAGATTAGCTTGCTAGTCTCCACGGTTAGTAACTATCTATCGTATCAGTTTTTCACTAATTATAATAGGGTTGGCGAATGCGATAGTAATTAAGGTAAGTTATATATAAGTAATTACAATATCTTACTAACAATCCTCTAGAGAAGGCTATTATAAAGCTAAAGGATAATTTTAGGAACGTTCTACTCTAAGAAATATAAGATTAGCTAAACGTACTACCTAGCTAGTAACTAACTACGTAGTAGTGCATGTTCCGCATCTACTATACCTAAGTACGTCTTACCTTCCTTGTTTCGTTTTAAGCGGCTAACTATACCCCGCAGTTTCTTTCCGCTAAAATACATTAATGAAGTTGGTACATTCTAAGATGCAAGGCTTCTTAAAAATAATCTACTACTCTAGGCACTCTTAGAGGTATCAGCAATGTTTCCTCTCTTTAAAGAGCCTAACTTTATTATATCCTTAGGTACTAGTAAACTAGGACAAAAGAATTACGAAGTTTCTACGGAAGACTGCCGTAATATTTGGAAGAATAGGATGTTCGCACGAATCCACGATCTAATTCTAGAGAAAATGCGCGATAAGATAGTAAAACGAGCCTATAGATCTATTAGACTCGCTGCGCAAATTCTCCCTAGGATTTACCGTCTTAGTATTGACTTTAAAACTATTAAACTAAGCCTAAATAATGCGAGAAGTATACCTAAGCTAATATTAAAAATAGAAACGGATTAACAATTATCCGCAAGTATTAATAAAGTAGCACACTGTTTAATCTCATCCCTATTTTACTTTAAATTAGACTCGGCCCTAGAGAGGTATAACGGGAAGTACATAATTATAGGGCATATTCTATGCTTAATACGGTCTAGTAATCTAGCATTCGTAGCTTTATTTAGCAAATTATTAATAGGCTCTATTAGATTTTAGGTAAACGATTAGCTAATGCTTAAGTTAATTAATGATCCTTTTTGTTTTAGAAAAGACTAAAACTTCTAGATGCAAGTCCGTATAGAAACGTTAGACAGGTTTACAATGTTATTAAAACAAGGCAATGCGAAAGCTTATAACATTAGTAGATCGCCCTTCTCTGTAAAAACGCTAGTAGCTGCTTAAGGATTAGATGCTCCTTTTAGCAAGGCAGACTACGGTAAGCGGAAGAGGTCGTGGTCATCTAAGTGCTAGTTAACCCTAAAAAAATAGTAGTAATTTTAGATAGTAAGAACAGAGATTCTAGTACTTTAAGGTTGTCTTTATAAATTTCCATTTAAAAATATACAATAACACGAAAACTATGTTCGTAATGCGCGCCCGCCTTTTAAGAATTCGTTAAAGCTAGCACTAGCATAGAGCGAGTTAAGATTTGTTAGCATGTTTACAAATAATATTATTATAATAAATATAGAGTGGTATATTATGTCGCCACTATTAGTAGAGGGGATAGCCGACCCGCTCTAGCTACACCTTTTTTTAGCGCGAAGGGGGTTGATTTTGTTCTAGTGTGGATGAAGGAGGTTGTAAGTACGCAAAAAAAAGAGAAGTTTAAGTTTGCGGATCTAGGCAGCGACTAAGATAGGATACATTAAGGGCGGGGAGAAGTAGAGAGGGATAGAATAGTTCAACCTTAAGTTAATGTTGTTGTAGTAGTCCGGGCTTTAGCATATAGACTATTAGTCTTGATAAGAACTCTAATACGCTTTTAGTACGTCTCCACTCTTGCATTTAAATATAACATACTAACTTCGCCTAGCGTTCTTTTAGCCTTAGAATTACTCTAGGACTTATTAAAGTCCCTAGTTGCATCCTCGTTAGCTCAAAAGTAATCTACAAGGGCAACAAGACCATCGATCCACGCTTTAGTAGTTAGAATATGATTAATATTAAATTTAACACGGCCGCCTCGCTTTCTAGGTGGTTATGCTTAATGATATCGCTTTTTTAAGCATGCGACTCCTTTAACTAGCAAAGCCTAGGGGCCGTAATAAATAAGTAGGTACCTGAATCTAGGCTTTTAATTACAACGGTAAGCTCTTCAGACTAGCCGTTACTTGTAATTAGCATACTTTTTGAAATGCGCTAAAACGTAGTTATATAAAGGGGCCTTAGGTATGTTACGCTATTAGGTACTAGTCGAAAATTAGTAGATCTACTTAAACGGTTTAAATACACTCAAGTAGAAACTAATCCTGCTATCAAAATATAACTAGATTGCCGAAGCTAGGTTCTAAGTGTTTTAATCCTTAAACGCTATAGAAAGTTTACTATCATAGTGCAATGCCTTCTCTGTCTTCTTAACTACTTTAATGTACCTTATCCGTTTAGCGAACTTTTCTTAGTCTAACTCCTCTTTATAATAAAGCGGTCCGTCTATCACGGATAGTATAATAGACAAATCTTTGATAAATTCAACCATCTCCTAAGGAGCAATAATCGCATTTTCCTAGTTAATTACACTCTAAATACGGTACTTAGAATCCACATGAATATTGCTTTTATACAGGTTAGTTTAAATAATTAGGAAGGGGCCTCCCTGAAAGCAATAACGCTACGCGAAGTTTAAAAGTTTTAACGGGAAGTCTTTGATAGACTTTAGGATCTCGTCAACATGCTCAACGGGTGTTCTTTCTTAAATTATATTTTCATTATAAGGAAACTTCATTCCTTTCACCCAGGCCTTAAAAAAATCCGCTGCTAAGTCAAATGGGCCTCCTATTCTAGGTATAGGGCTAATAGAGTAGGTTCTATCAAAGAGTTAGATAATGCTTCTAATACTCAGAAAACGTACTAATGCCATTTCAACCTAGTTCTAATAAGCTTAATATCACACATTAATTATCTGCTACGTGCCTGTATTCTAGCCATTGTAGCATAGAATTGTGCCTTGAAATGGGGAGAGGTTTTACCCTTGTATACATGCCATCCACCAAAAGAATCCATTGCTGTATCTGCTAGAATATACTTATTATTGCGGCTAGGCTTGAACGCAAATATCTCCAGAACCAGTATCGCTAACTATTCCTGAATAACTTGAATGGTGCAGGCCTGACGCCTAGACATGTACAGAGGCGGGCTCATATGTGCGATAGTGTGTGTGGGTGTAGAAGGGGGTAAAAGCGAAGGTGTAGACGTTAAATAAGCATAGGCCGCATAGAGGCCTATATAGTCTTAGCGACGTTAACGTCTTCCCTATACAAAGATGATCATATTTAAGCTAGCTAATGAGGTTCTGGGACACCTAGGGTTCTAGGATACTACTTAGAAATTAACCCTCATCTTAACTCTCGTAATTTCTCAACACCTAGCTACTAAAAATGGACAACCGTGAAGCAGCTATACAAGTAGCTATTAGAGATCTTAATGCTAGTGTTTTTTCTAGTCAAAGAGCTGCAGTGAAGGCGTATAACATCCCTTAATCCACATTCTCTGTGTATCTGCACGGCAGATAGAGCAGCTAAACTAGCTACGTATACTAACAGAGATTAACTCTACAACAAAAGGAGTTTCTCATATGATAGATTCTTAAAGAAGACGCACGCGCTTTTCCTCCCTCCCACGCGCGCGCGCGAGAAATGGCGAATCAAATCCTAAGGATGAATAGGAACAACAATCCTATAGGCAAGCATTAGATATCCTGCTTTCTAAAGCGCAACCCACGCGTCGCATCTATTGTAGGTAGGAAGATAAAAGCTGCGCAGGCTAAGGGAGCAATACAAGAGTAGATACGCGAGTTTCTTCAGCTCTATGAGAGGCTTCGCGTAGAGCTAGGTATACAGGCTAAGGATACGTAGAATATGGATAAGACTAGGAAGGCTATAAGGGTATGTGCAAATACAAGAGTCCTTGTAGACAGCCGTAAGAGCAAGGCTTACAAGCAGTCACTAAAGAATCGCGAGTGGGCATCAATAATCGAGTGCGTATTAGCTACAGGGAAGAAACTGCGCTGCGTAGTAATATTTAAGGGCCAGAGCCTATAGACTACTTAGTTTCCTGTGGTAGTTCTAGACTAGCTTTACGTAACCTCATAGAACGGCTAGACATCCAATGCAATAGGGACTAAGTAGCTACAGCGTGTATTTCTACCTAATACAGCTCCCTTACGTGATCGTTAGAGGATGTTGATTTTAGATAGTTATGGTAGCTATATTAGCCTAGAATTCCTATGGCTCTGTAAATAGAATAGAGTCTAGCTTCTATTCTTACCTCCTTATTCTTTACACATCCTGTAGCCTCTAGATCTCTCAGTTTTCTTAGTAGTAAAGAGATTCTATCGAAATCAGATCTAGGAACTATCGCACCTTAATAACGCAGCACCTATTAAAAAGGAACGCTTTATTACAGCCTACTACACAGCTAGAGAGAAAGCAATTACTAAGAGAATCGTACGAGCTAGATAGGCTACTATAGGCATCTGTCTATTAAATATCGCCTAGGTAGTTAACTCTTCTTAAGTAGCTTAAAGGCCTATTACACCACCTCGTTAGAAATAACCTCAACCTGCTAAGAGCTATCTCTCTACCTCCCGCAGCCCTCGTAATCTCTTTGTAGCTTAGAGAGAGCTCTATAAGAAAGAGAGGATAGGTCGCACGGTTTACTAGCTCTTTAACAAAGCAGGCAAGGCAATTGCACTTACAAACGTACGATTAGTAGAGCTTAAAGCAGAGAACAAAAGACTTTATAGTCAACTTGAGGCTCTTAAGCCTCAGCAGCTACGGAAAAGAATTCGAATAGACCCAAATCAACGCTTTGCAGATATAGGTACAATCATGGTAGCAAAACAGGCAGCAGATCTTTTAGCGTTACAAAACAACGACAAAGCAGCGGAAAAAGAAGCAGAGAGAGCAGCAACTAAAGCAGCAGCTAAAACTCTTTAATCTATATGTACAGAGTAGTAATTGTAACTAGGTTAAGGCAATTACATTAATTTTCTAAGGAGTAGCTAATTTCTAAGCAGTGTCCTAGAACCCTAGGTGTCCTGGAACCTCGTTAGCTAGCTTAGTAAGTCACTAAGGCGCCATTTTAGCGTCCCTACTAATATTGGATAGCTTGAATTTTTATACTAATACTGACCTTTTTACCACCTACAACGTCGTTATATATATCAATATGAAGCTAATAAATCATCGCAAGCCTTGAAAATATCATGGCCTAACTCCTCATGTCTATAAAACTAAGCGTAGAGAGCTTTCTACAGTGGAGAGAGCTTTTATCGCTAGTGCAGCGATATTTAGTAAAGCCTTACACTAACGCCTTGCGGATGAATTTGATGGACGTATATTGAAATCAGGTATAACAAAACTCTGCCAACGTATTTAAAAGAGAGCTGAAGAAGGACATTTCAATATAACAGAGCCTAGCCTATATGATAATAAGATTGGGCGTAGTAGGCCTACGGTGTTTACACTAGAAGTAAAGAAACGTATTATCAAGATTACTGTCTCAGATCACTAACACCGCGAAAAGGAGGCCTGGCAGGCTATTCAGGATAGCGATTTTAATGAAGTTGTATCCTAAATATCAATCTCATCATTTAAAAATATCATGTATAAGGCTGGTTATGCGAGGAGGCGGCCTGGGTGGAAACCACTACTTTCCAACAACAAGATCAACCGCTGATTCGAATGGGCAAAGGCCCACAACCCTGATAAATATAAGTATAGGGATAATAAAGGATTCAATTTCAGACGTATAGTATACACAGATGAAACTCCTACTCGTATTGGGGAGCAAAGAGGCATGCAAAGAGCGTGGTATAAGGAGGGGGAGCGATATAGTAAGGACGTAAAAAAAACGCGATACTAAAAGTACTGCCTACTCTAGTTCTATGGCGCTTTCACCTACGACTCAAAAGGCCCCTGCTATATATACGCAAGAGAGGATAAAGAAGAAAGAGAAGCACATAATAAAGCTCTTAGATTAGAGAATAAAGAGCGTCGTTAAAAGGCTACAAAGGCTCAATCTATAGCGAAGAGGGCGCTAAGATCAATAGGGAAGCCTAAGGTCAACTTGAGAAAATAGCAGTACACTAAGAAGGACGACTATACTCGCGGAAAGTAATCTAGGGGTAGTGTAGATGGTTATAGGTATAGAGAAAAAGCCTTGAAAAAGGTAGTACCGTAGATTAAAGAGCTTAAAAAAGATGGTAAAAAGCCTATACTACTAGAGGATAGTGCTCCTTCTTATACTTCAAGGATTGCTAGAGACTACCTTACCGTCTATTCTATCAAGAGATTGTCCTGGCCTAGCCATTCACCTAAGGTTAATGCTAGTGAGCACGCTTAGCTATAGATTAGGAGGCATATAACAAAGGATTTCAAGCGTCCATCTTGCTCTAAAGAGGAGTGTAGGTCCCATTAAGAGTGTAAGTGGGACTTAATACCTTAGGAAGTAATCAATAAGTAGATAGATTAGATTCCTAAGGTTGTACATCGAATACTCGCGCATAAGGGTGGAAATAACTTTCATGACAGATAGGGCAATATGTACTACAACACTTTAAAAATCTGTATATATACTACGCGCCATTGTTCTACACCCTTAAAAGCACCTTTCTAAAATTTCGATCTATTTAAATAAGGTGGATAAACCGTATTTTTAGCTCGCTGAGGGTAGGCTGAAGGGCTAGTGTTAGTGTTGCCAATATTCGGCTAACGTTTAGCGTATGCAGAATTTAAGGAATTCTTAGCGTATGCACAAGATTCTAATTCCCCCTTAAATCCCTGCTAAATCATAGTTTCTAGTGAATCTTAGCCATTTCCACACCACATGGGCGAAGGCCGTCGTATCATAAGTTAAGGCTGTAAAGTTGTTAGTAAGGGCATATACTAACGCGTTTTCTTATGTTGCAACTGCAAAGATTTCAAGTACTTAGCCGATTTGCCTATACCATGCCCCTAAAAGCCACACTAACTGCGACGCGTCGCTCTAAGAGAGCTTAAAAAGGCGTCAACAACTATAGTGCTGCCGCCCTTAATGAGCTCCAAACTCCTGCTCCTATTGCTCCTGTTGCTCCTGTTCGTGGAGGAGTTACTGCTCGCTAGGGAGCTTCTCAACGCGGTAGGCGACCTCCTACTTAAGGCGGCAAAGTACCTCCTGCGACTTCTTAGGCGCCAGGTCCTCCGCGAAAGCGCCCTGCTGAGCGAGCTATCTCGCCCGATCCATTTCAAAGTGTGCTGCCAAGGAGGAGGCTAGTGGGGCTGGAGGCTCAGCTAGAGCAAAAGCGCGCAGAGCTAGCGTACTTAGAGCGTATGCAAGAGGGCCGGGCCTACCTTATTAAGGAGGGCGTTAAGGAGACTAAGGGACCTATTTCTAGTAAGGAAGAGGCTCTTGATAAGGCTGATGCCAGCGCGTACGAGAATCGTACTTATGAAGCTCGCCGTTGCTAGCAAAGTATAGTAGGACCTTCTCGTACTTATAGCTTTAACGGGCGGCCATTATTGCTGAAGGGCCTACAGCGTAAGCGGGCAAAGAAAAATCTACAGCGTAAGTTAAAGTAAAGGAGTAAAAAGACGCCTAATACGTACGCTGTAGAGGAGTTTCTTAAGGACGAGGAGATTAACTACTACGTTAACTGTAAAGTTAAGGTTGACTATATCATTAACTTAGTGTTAAAAGTATAGGTTAATAAGGCTAACGTACTTAACAATAGTAAGACTAGCGATATGAAGCGTTCGACGCTCGCTAAGGGTGACCTTAACTAGGTAGAGCAGCTAGTGCGTAAGGCTGTTAAGGGTAAAGTTAGTAAGAAAGAGTTTACGTTCCTACACTAGCAGGTGATTGTAAGGAGTATAGCCGGCCAGGGGCAGAACAACTCGCAAACCTTCAAGGATTTTAGTGACGTTACTCTAGAGTGGATACTTAATATAGCAGATTCCTAGCACTTTACTTATCAAGCCTAGCCTATCAGGCTTACCTTTAAGATCCGGGTTAAGTGCTCTGCCCTTACTAAGTACGGCAAACTTAGGGTAGAGAAGAAGAGGATTACTAAGCTTAATTCTCTATTAATGACGCTCCTATCTACACTAAGTGGCACACAGAACAATTGATTAAACTAGCTAAAGCAAGTTAACGCCGTTACTAAGCTTACTAGGTATGCTAAACGTAGCGACTTTGTATAATAGCTACACGAGTAGTAGAGGTGCCTGCAAGAAGGGTGCCTAAATAATTGTAACTTCTGCTACTAGAACGCCTCTAAGAAACCTGGCCTACACTTTAAGCTTAATTAGCTAGATATTAATAGCTAGGCTTCTGTAATAGAGCGCGATAAGACTACCAAATAGGCAGCTATAGATGAGTGTAAACACAGGATATACGCTAAAGGGCATGTAAAGAGAGGCAACCTAGCATCAAACAAGCAGACTCCGGCGCAGCGGATAAGGGAGCAAATCGAGAAACAGAGGTAGGAGATGCAGGAGATGCAGCTTCAAATACAGGCTAATATGATGGCGGAGAAGATAGAGCTTATAAGGGAAAAGATAGAGCTCTAGATAGAAGAGAAACAGGCTAAAGAGATAAGCAAACTAGAGAAAGAGAAGAACGAGTTTAAGGGCTAGCAGCAGAGGGCGGTGTCCTATTATATAGAAAGGTTAAATCCTTAGCTATTTCCTATACAAAATTGAATCTTTACCTATAAGCTGCCGCTGACGGCTGCACCGTACGCTCCTATAATTCAACCTGCTCTTACTCTACACCTGCCAACCTAGCAGCCCTCAAGCCCTATCGACCTAGCTAAGGATGAGTACGACCTTGTTAAGCAGTTTTTCTAGGTTATACAGAGACAAAAAACAGAGGCTTAACAGGGCGACTACCGGCAAGCAATAGAGGTAGCAATTGCGAAGTACTAGACTCTTAACGACCTTAAGATAATAAAGAATCCGTTATTAGAACTGTACAGGATAGTAACAGGGTAAGGCTGTAGTTTACCTAACGGAATAGTAAGGAGTTTTAGACGCTATTTAAAGTAGTTTAAGCTAGCTTTTCGGCAGCATAAAGTAGCTAGTACTCTGCTAGATATGCAAGTAAAAAGTAGAGGTTTTCTACGTAGCAATTTCTAGTTACATTACAAGTAAATCTACCTCCCCATTTTTATACGCCCTTAGCTGCTCTCTTGCTCTACTTAGCGTAGCCTTATCTAAGTATAATCCTCCTCTTTTAGCGTGCCTAAAGTGCTCTACTAAGAATCTATTATAACGGCTTGCAATAACTACCTACCTAAGGAAGGCCCTAAAGTCGTTAAACTCATGCTAGCGGTAATAGTAGTGGCGTTGAATCTAGGCCTTTAACACTAAGAAGGTAAGCTTAATTAGGTTATAGTCTAGTAAGTAGGGCGGTAGGTACTGTATTATATAGCTAGCTTTCTAGATGATGTCGCTTACAATCTTATTGCAATAAACTAAGTAGTTATCTAGTATAACACATACAGCTTAACCGCCTAGTTAACGATTAATTGTAGGAAACAGCTAAGTCTCTAACTAATTAATTAACGCCTTAAGGTTGTAGTATTCCTTTTTAATGCCTGTACAGTTTAGATACCTATAGTAGAGCGTATAGGCTAGTAATACTAACTAGGACTTTCTACGGCTAGCATCACTAACCTACCAATTCTTCTTACTTATAGGCCTATAGGCGCGCTGCCTTTACCTAGTTTTCTCGTTGAAGATAGACTCGTCGATAAACACTAGCTCATCCGCCGAGTAGTTGCTTATCCTATAGCGATAATCATCGCGCAAATCCTCGCTCTAGCTAAGGGAGAGGAGCTAGAGATTCTTCCTTATCTATCCTTCTACAGCTAGTATACGGGAGATAGTAGATTAATTAACTTTTACGTTACGCTCTACCTTAAACTAGTACACTATCCCCTACTGTAACATTCACCTATGCTCTGCTAGCTCTTCAAATAACGCCTAGTAATCCCTTTGCGTAAGTAAGGGCTATCTCCCTAACTTCCTAAACTGCGGTGTGTAAAGAGACCCGTACATCATTAGGTTCTAATAGACGCGCTATACGAACTTGTAGTTAACACTAACGCGTGTTTAGATCTTCTTAAAGTCGACACTAAGTATTAGTAAGTGATACACCTAGGAGTAGCAACGACTATACGCCTAAGCGTGCCTTAAGGCAATATGTAATAGGAGAGTATCATTAAAGGGGATTTTAAGCGGCAGGCGACGCGTCCCTGTAGGTGCCCTACTTAGGTTAAGCTAGCTTATAGGATCCTACAACACTAAAAAGTCGTTAGTATAGGCTTATACAGCTGTATTTACAGCCTTAACTTACGATACGACGGCCTTCGCCTATGTGGTGTGGAAATGGCTGAGATTTACTAGAAACTATGATTTAGCAAGAATTTAGGGAGGAATTAGAATCTTGTGCATACGCTAAGAATTCCTCGAATTCTGCATACGCTAAGTGTCCGTACGCGTGATGCATGGATTCGCGTAATGCACGCATATTACTACAATAGCTCTACGAGAAATAAGGCTATAGAGCTACATATAGTAGCAAATATTACGAGATTTTTTAGTAGAGTGCTTTATTAATGCTTGCAATTAACCTGTGCTACTAATATTTACTTAGAAGCTTAACGTTGCGGCCATGCCACGTAGTCTTAGGTAGAGCTACTAATGCGGCACCTAAGACTTCCTTAGTAACTAGAGCGTTAACTACACGTTTCTAACGCTTATTGCTTTGTATAGATGGCTGCGAGGCCTTTCTTTTACCCTTTTAGGCAGATTGTAAAGCTTTTGCTACGTTACGAGCCTTCTTTTTACGAGCGCGCTTTACTACCTTCTTAGCCCTCTTCGTCTCCTTGGCTACCTTAGCTACCTCCCGCGCCACACGCTTCTCCTCTGCGATTTTTTCCTTGTACAGCTTAGCTGCCTTCCTTAACTTAGCTATCTTAGCTTTTTAAAGTTTCTGCTTTTTATCTTTTTGCTCTTATATAGACTAACGTACACGCGCTTCCTTAACTTTCTTTAGTAACTAGAAAACTGCACTTTTATAGTATTCTTAACGTTGCTAAAAGTTAAAAGGCTTACTATTCTTCTTATACTTTTTCTTAACTAATAGTGCCTCCTTTAGCCCGTTAATTTTATAGCGAAGTAGCTCATTTTAAATAAAAATGTAGTAGAGTAAGTAGCTAAGCTTTTACACGTCTTTGCTACTTTAGTCTTCTACTATAGACTATATAAAGTAATCTAGTTTACGCTAGTTAGATCTACTAAGTACTAACGTAGAGCTTTCTTATAATACCTACTTATTTTAAGTAGTTTAGGTAAACCTTTTAAGTATAACTTTTAAGTTAAATAGTAATATACTAGTTACTTTAAAAGACTTAAATATTATTTCCTTTTTAAAGGAGCTCGTCTATGCTTTCTAGAAAAAGGGGAAAAAGTTGCCTTTCTTAATTAGAACTAAGCCTTAGCTCTTTTAAAGGTAGGTTATAAGCTTAGCTAAGTATACTAATAAAAGAGGCTTAAAGAGCACTACATCAAGTAGCTAAAGCGTATGCGTCAAATAAAGGGGAAGTATAGCTAAGAGGATCCTATTCTTATTACAGTAATTAATAAAATCTATAGTAACGTAAGATCTATAGCTATTAAAGACAAGTAGCTAGTAAGATTATTAAGCTTTTGCCTTTGTATAGCGATTAAACACCTACTTAAGCTAGGCAAGGCTAATATCATTGTTAGTCTAGCCTAAGGGTGAAGAGGAGATATGCATGCTATATTTTCCTACCTTAATATCCTTAACCTAGCTTAATTGTATAGCCTTATTAGTAGCCTAATAGATAAGGCTTAGTAGCAACGCTAATCTATTAGCGTATACATATGCTAGGAAGGTAATCTATTTGCGGTAGTTATCTTAAAGAGCTGTTTTAACTTCCTTCTTCTTCTACATTCGCCTGCTAAACACCCGTTTTAATCGGCTAATAATACTAATTAGGAAGCCCTTTTCATCTATATTATACGTGTGACGAGGCTTAATGTCGTATTCCTTAATTTTGTTACCTAGGAAGTTAAAATACAGGCTATATTTATTAGCTAAGTCAGCCTTGTAGCAATTGCTGTCTATACTAGCTACCTATTAAGAGATTAGATAGATGCTGTGTTAGTTAATAAAGCAAGTAACCTAGCTCTCGCTTACTAGCTCCTTAGCTATTATTAACGCGAAATTTCGTATCATCTCTTTCGTAGGTAGCAAGTGACGCGCTGTAAGCCTTTCTATGTATTTAATAAGCTCTACCTCTTGTTATAGAGTAAGCTTTTGTTAGTTAGTAATCTTTAACATATGCGACTGTGTAACTACGCGGTGCCGCTGCGATAAAGTTAAGCATTCAATGCCATGCTTGTTAGCTATTTTCGTATAATAGAGTTTATTGCTAGGATCTAGCGAGTCTATCTCTGCAAGCGCATCGTCAATTAGAGCTATATTAGTGGAGTTGTGTAGTATAAAAGTTTAACATATTTTTAAGCTAAGCGTGCATTACGCGAATCCGTGCATTACGCGCACGGACACGTTAACGTGTCCGTGCGCGTAATGCATGGATTTAGCTAATGCACGCTAAACACCATAGACGCTCTATTAGAAATAAGGCTGTAGAACTACCTATAAATAATATTATTATAAGATTTTCTACTAGGGTAGTAAATCGATAGCTGCGATTAATTTGCACTACTTAAATCTATCTAGAAGCTTAACGTTGCGGCTGCTGCGTGTAGATTTAGTTAAGGTAGTAGATACGCTCTCTAAGGCTTCCCTAACATCTATAGCATTAACAATACGTTTCTAACGCTTTCTGCTCTGTAGAGATGGCTAAGAAGCCTTTCTCTTACTCCTTTAAGATAGTTGTAGAGCTTTTTTAGCGTCGCGGGCAGACTTTTAGGCAGCGCGCTAAGCTACCTTTTTAGCTCTCTCCTTCTCCTTTGCTTTCTTAGCTACCTCTCGCGCAACACGCTTTTCCTGCTAGATTTTCTCCTTGTATAGCTTTGCTACCTTCTTTAGCTCTACTGTCTCTGCTTTTTAAAGCTGCTACTACTTATCCTCCTACTCCTTGACTAATTGACGATAACGTGCCTCCTTTACTTTTCTTAGTAACTATAAGATAGCCCTACTATGATACTCTTAGCGCTGTTGAAGGTCTAGAGCTTTGCTCTTCTTCTTACGCTTCTTCTTAATAGATAGCGCCTGCCTAAGCCTATCGTTGTTATGCTTAAGCAGCTTATTTTTAACAGATAAATGGTGGAGTGATTGACGAAGCTTCTATATATCCTTGCTACTTTAATTACTTACTATAGAGCGTACAAGCCTATCTATCTTTCTCTAGTTATGATCGCTAAGCCCTAATAAGGAGTTATCGCCTAATTCTTAATCCTAGGTGAACCTATCAAGGATAGGGTTAAGATTAGGTAGCAATATGCCTATAGCTCTAAAAGAGCTAAGGATAGTTGATTCCTTAAAGGAGGCCTTCCACGCATTCTAGAATAGGGGGAAGAAGTCACCTTTAGTGATAGAAACTAGGCCTTAACTTCTATCAAGGTGCCTTAATAGTTCTGCTAAGTAAGCTATTGATAGAGGCTTAAACATCACAACGTCAAGTAGTTAAAGCGTATAAGTTAAATAAAGAGGTAGGATAGCAAGAAAGATCCTATTCTAATTATAGTAGTCGATAAAGTCTATAGTAACATAGGATCCGTAGCCGTCTAGTATTAAAAGTTAATGTAATTATTAAGCTTTTTTTTTTGTATAGCGATTAAACACCTACTTAAGCTAGGCAAGTCTAATATCGTTGTTCGTCTAGCTAGAGGATGATGAGGTGATAAAGACTTCATAATATCCTACCTTAATATCCTCTACCTAGCTTGATTGGATGCCCTTGTTGGTAGCCTTATAGATAAGGCTTAGTAGTAGAGCTAATCTATCAGCGCAGGTACATGCTAAGAGCGTAATTTACGCGCGATTGCTATCTTAGAGTGATGCCTTAACCTCCTTCTTCTCTCACATTCGTCTGCTAAATATCCTCTTTAATCTACTAACGATACTAATCAGGCAGCCCTTCTTATCTATATTGTAGATATGATAAGGATCTATATGATATTAATCAATCTTGCTATGTAGAAGGTAGAAATAGAGGCGATATTTATCTACTAAATTAGCTTTGTAGCAATTTCTGTCTATGCTAACTATCCATTGCGAGATAAGATGAATACTGTATTAGTTAATAAAGCGGGTAACCTAGCTCTCGCTAACTAGCTCCTTTGCTATTGTTAAGGCAAAATTCTATATCATCTCTCTAGTAGGAGGTATATGTCTCTCTATAAGTCTTTTAATATATCGTATAAGCTCCTGCTTATGCTGTGGGTTAAGCTTTTGCTAATTAATTGTATTAGCTACACGCGTCGCGGTAACACCTTAGTGCTTTTATAAGAGTATAGATCGATTAACACTATATCTAGTAGCAATTTATATATATAAAAAATCTTCTCCTAGTTCTCGCGATTCAATCTTATCTATCGCAGCTTGAATTGGATCCATATTGGTGGAGTTATCGCGTATTAGAAGTAGAGAGTTTTAACGCATCAGATATTCAGCGTGCATTGGCTGAATCCGTGCATTAGGTGCACGGACACGTTATTATAAAGCTAGCCTTATTAAAGTTGTAGACGTCCTCGTTATAAATACTATACTTAGCTTTTATCTGCTCTATAAGCTTAAACCAGCTTCTAATCAACATAGGATCTTCGTATAGAGCTCTCTACCTATCATAGGCCCAGTTAAAACGTGTTTTAAGGCTATTAGTACGCTTGACAAAGTTAGACTTGTTAATAGTTAATTAGTTAGTCTAGAGGGCTCGAGACTAACTAACTAGTATTTTTAAAGGCGCTAAACTAACTAGACTAACTACTAACGTAAGTAGAGGAGGTCTAAACTAGACTAACTAGACTACTATTTTAAAGGGCTCTAGACTAACTAACTGCCTTAACTACAGTTGAACTAGTATAGGTGTTACTGGATTATTAATAACTCATTGACCGTATGCTCGTAGGGAGGCTAAGGGCTATTTGTTAGGCATCTAATACCTATACGCTTCTAGGACTTCAAGCTTTAGAGGGTAGCAAGTAACTTAGGCTTCATACGGAGCCTTCTCGTCCTAAGGAGATTGCTAAGCTCGCTGAACATCCTCTTACAGTTAGCGGTAGAAGCTAGTATTGCATAGATGTTAAGCGCAAGCTATGATAGGATGGGGAACTTCTTCTAGTAGACCTGCTAATATTTAATTAGGTTAAGCAATAAGTCGTTATCTTTTATAAGGATAGGCTACCTCTTCTAGACTTTATATTCGTCGTCAAGCGTCTCCTTTATTGACTTCATAGCTGCTTTTATAGAGTTTGCAAGAAAGGTTAATCGCGACGACGGTGGGCTAAGCCGCTGCCGCTTCGAAGGACGCTGTCTTAGCGGAGACTCTTTGCTAGCTTTATAAGCAGCCTTTTCTTTATATAATCGCTATAAGGCCTAGAAGGCCTTATTATTTTTAGGGAGCTAGTCCTTCTTGTAGTAAGGGCCGTTAACGCTTTCATAGTAATTATCTAGGACCTTCTATAGAGCCTTAAGATAGTGCTTATAGTATAGGTAAAAGACTATAGCTACGTAGTAAATAGATAAGTTATTAAGCTTCGCGTAGTACGCTAAAAGCTTTATATAGGCTAAGTTAACATTTATTACTAGGTAATCCTCTAGGGTATCTAGGTCCTCGTAGTTAATAGCAGCGAAGCGATCTTTCTACTCCTCTAATTAATTAAGTAGCTATTTAAAGATAATAAGAACCTCTTAAATCGCACTGTAGTTGCCATGTTTACCTCTACCTTTAAGCAGCTTTGTAGCCTCTTAAAATAGGCGGAGGAGGTTAACGTACTTAGTAATCGTTGCCTAGTTATTACCTAACAAGCCACTCTTATAGATAAAGACCCTAGGCTTTAAGCAAGGCCTCTAGGGATCGCGACGCTAAGAAGCTTGTTTAACGCAACTCTTATTAATTTTAATATATATATAATTGTTAAGCGGGCTATAAAGCTCTATAGCCTTTTTTAAGGCTGTAAAGTACAAGTTCCACCGCGTCTTGACTAGCTTAACTAGCTCTCTTATCTTAAACTCTTCGCGTAGGTAACTAGCCTCCTCTTTTTAAAGCTTCTTTAATAGCTCGCGAGCTTAAGGCGAGCAAACTAATGCGATTACGTTAAATAGAACTCTAATTAAGCCGTATTTGCGCTACTCCTTAAGGAACTTCTCCTCTGCCTAGCAGACGGGTTAGCAAGCTTTATAAAAAGTAAGAAACGTAAAGGGCTGTTTTACTAGTAGATTTTTATCCTCATTTTTAAAGGACTTTCTATCCTTACCCTAAATAATCGTTTAGGCGCCTAAGTTGAGAATATAGCAGGTGCAACGGAGCTAATAGTAAAGAGCGTAAAAGCTATACTTATTACTTAAAGTAGTTATAGCCGTGTCATTATTTATCGCGTTATTAAGTACAAAGTATCTAACGCGCTGCTTATTAACGCTAAAGGCTTAAAGCGTTTTACTTACTACTTTAGCAATATTGTTGCTACAGTGCTTGCCATGTAGGACTAGAAGGCTGAGTAGGTAGTCCTTAACGTTGCCTACCTTATTTAGATAGTGTACACAGATCTTAGTAAGAGCGCGCTTGCCGCCTATCAAAGTCCAATTGTCAAAGGATACGTGTATAAGCGACTTTGCGCGGCGGAGGTGCTCTGCGACAGCGGGGATATAGGCGTGGTATTTAGCCAAAATATAATTGCAAAGAGTATTGTAGCTCCGCTAAAGGACCTGCTTTGCTAGTAGGTTTGCAGCAGTAATTATATAGTAGAAAGTAGGCGCCTTAATTATCTAGAGGCTCTAGTTGTCGGCCTGCACCTAGTCTTTTACAGCGTTAAGGAAGCGCTTCTGTAAGAAGCTAAAGGCTATCTAGTTAGCTACCTCTTGCAAGATCTCGACGCCTTTAAACTAGAGCTAGTTAACGATAGAGCTAGTTGCTATAAGAAGCTAAAAGTTAATCTTGCCGTTACGATTAATCTTATAACCACGCGTCTTCTAGTTAAGATAAGAAGCAGCTAAGGACGTAGAGCTTATAACGTAGTACTCACCACTACTAATTTTATGCGTGTGGTAATAGCAATAGAGCTAGTAGTTCTACTACTTCTCGCGGTGCTAAACAGGCTAGCCGTACTCGTATATCTAGCTTGGTTTGCCCTTTAGATGCTGCGTAAAACGCTTCTGTAGGTAAGGGACACGCGCCTAGTTAAGGCCTTTAAATAGATAGTCGTCGCTATCATCATTAAAGGGTGCGAGGGCTCGAGCAGCTTGAATCGCGTTATCCGGAGGGTTAACAGGCGTCTCGACGGCAGGCGCAATAGAGGGCGCTTTTTAGGGTGGATTTCTATGGTATTCGCGCGTAATGGTCTCCCTAGAGACCTTCTTAAGGTTACTGTTTATCTAGGGCTTTAAAATAGCGTAGGATAGGCATTAGTAGATAGGTAAAGGTAGGTAATAGCAGCCCATTGATACGCGTCATGATGTTTACTATTAGCTTAATCTCACTTATATTGCCTAATTAGGCAAATTGGCCTAAGGCTTAGAGACCTTAATACTATAAAACTATCGTGAGATTCTCTCTATTAAATATACGGCATATACTAGTCTAATAGTAGTTAGTCCTAGTCATTCTAAGGCCTTCAGACTGACTGACTACTATAAATCATGGCCTCGGACTTAGTGATAGGCAAGGAGGGATTTCCTTTTGCCACCTCTGGAATACCTCCTTCTAGAATCCCTCCATACTATTCCTAGGAGAATTGATTCTAAACAGTAGTATTTGATTGGTGAATTGTTCGTCACGTGTTCAATATGATGCCGTCGGTGTTTCAGCTTTTTGATACACGAGAGACGTCAACTCTCCCGTCGCCAGCTCTCTGTACACCCATATTATCCCGCGCAATACGTTTTCGTTAACAATACTATACTTTTATCGCTTGATTTGATTAATATGACTTCTTTCAACACTCAGAGAACGCCTAAGAGTACTCAAGTGGCTATTTTCGAGGACGAGAGCGCTGGGTCGCTAACTGAACTTGACACTGCGGATATCCCTGTGCCCACCTCACTTTAAGAGACGAACAATGAGAGTGTAGAGGTACTTCTAGCTAGCCCGTCAAGCGTTTTTCAAGCCTAGTTCGACTATAGGTGGGTGGTGTGGGAGCACCCTAAGCTCATAAGTTACTATAGGCTCTCTCACTGTAAGAGAACGCGAGCATGGTGGTAGAAGTACAGAGTCCCTATACAACGCGCCACTAGTAGAAAAGACAGCGAGTCTATTAATAAGGAGTATTTCCTGTGTAAGACGTGCTATCTTGATATCCTAAGCAGTAATTGCAAGATTACTATTACCCGCGGAGGTTCTAGCGTCCTGGCGCACTTTCAATCAGCTCATTAGAAAACCTTTGCCACCGAAACTAATCTAGGAGTACCAACTTAGATGTTAGAGAAAGCAGTGGATTTAAGCCACAAGGATAAATAAGAGGTAGTAAATATTATACTAGACATGCTAAGTCCTAAGACCCTTAAGCGGGACATCCTCTGCTGGCTTGTTTAGGAGAATATTGCGTATCAGGTGGTTGACAGTCCTCACTTCAGGCAAATATTTACTCGCCTGCAACACTTTGCGCGGAGGGAGCTAATCCCTAGTAATCGCACCTTCCGACGATGGGTTCTACAGGAGTTCTATCACCATAAACAGGAAATCAAACTCATACTCATAGAAGCGTACGGCAAAATACATCTCTCATTCAATATATAGACTTCTCGTCGTTAAAAAGCTATGAACGGCATAACAGCTTACTAGGTGGATCACCGTGGCGCCTGCCAAACAGCACTACTTGCTTTAACAGAAATGCCTAATACTTATAGTGGTATAAACCTCTACGCAAATACTCTTAAAGTAATTGATGACTATAATATCCGCGACCGCGTTGGCTACTTTGTACTCGACAATGCCTCGTCAAACGACGTCGCCGTTGATGAGCTCTGCCGTGAGCTAGGGCTCAACTCTTAGTAGAGAAGACTACGCTGTGCAGGTCATATTATTAATCTTATTGCTCGACAAGCTCTATTCGGCGAGGACTATGAGATGTTTGACGCACATCTTGCTCGTACAGCAACTCTTGAAGAGGAGGTTAAGTTGTGGAGGGAGAAGGGGCCAATTGGTCACATATTTAATATCATTAAGTAGATCCACAGCTCTCCCGGCAGAACACAGCGATTCAATAAGGCCCAAATCGATATGTGGCACTCAGAGCATCCGAATACGACAGCTCCTGCACCGATATTGGCACTGCGACACGATAATTCTACTCGATGGAACTCTACCCGCGATATGATTGTAAGGGCCCTACGCCTGCGCAACTCTATTGACCACTTTCTTGATATGGAGTATATGCGATACGAGCGCCTAGTCAGAGAGCGCACTGAGAAACCCCTTAGAGAGTTACCAGCCAACTCACTTACCCGGGTAATACTTCAAAATCGTATAGGATCTGACGATTGGGCCATCCTCAGGGAGCTTGCTGACCTACTCGAACCTTTCAAGGAGGCCACTAAACAACTCGAAGGGCGCCCCTCTGAGCTATCAAGTAATGGGATTTCTAAGGTAGTCCTCATTATTAAGCTCTTGATAGAGCAACTGGAGAAACTCAAAGTCGAATACTATGAGAGTGTTGATGTGGATCGCCGCGCGTTCTAGGTAGCAATCAAATAAGCCTGGCAGAAAGCAAAGCACTACTATGAGCTCATAGATCGTACGCCTGTTTACGCAGCACTAATTTTACTGGATCCGCGTCTCAAATCACCCTGGTTATACAGAGAGTGGGGTGATGAGTTTGCGCGCAAGGGCATCAAAATGGTGACTAAACTGTTCGAGAGCGAGTATAACCAACTGCCAGAAAAATAACTCTCACAAAGCTCTTAAGGCTCACAACTGTATAACGTAATCAGAGAGACCTCTGGTAACAGGCGTAAGAAGAGAAAACTTACTTCTCTTAAAGAACAATTACGCGCGTCGTACCAGCTTAGTGCGCCGCAGCAAACAGAGAACGAGCTGCTCGTATATCTCAAAGAGCCTCCACATACTGAACCTGAACTGATCCCTGCGCAATATTGGCGACGAGTTGAGATAAAAGCTAAATATCCAAAACTACACCGTATGGCAATTGATTTGCTATCAATCCCTGCCATGAGCTCTGAACCAGAGAGGATATTTTCCAACGCTGGTGTTATTCTTACGCCACGTCGCGCACGCCTCGGAGAAGAGCTACTACAAGGATCTCT
>ML977050.1:0-101628 GCA_010015675.1 Byssothecium circinans | reverse complement strand
ATTAGTTAGTAAGTTTCAAATAGTAGCATGGGGCAAATCCTAGGAGCCTCCGGACGGATCTCGGAGGGAATCCTTTCCTTCTTTGCCTATCACTGCTCGGACTGACTGGACTGACTGCTATATACCAGTCAGTCAGTCAGTCTTGTCAGTCCGGACTGACTGTTGACATCTCTGGTTGATACTTATCTTGCTGTGTGCGGAGTTGCCGTCGGTTCGTGCGGCTCGATACAATGTAGGCGTGGAAAAGATGCTGACTCGTGGCAGCCGATGGCATTCCGAAGGCGCACGGAGAGTTGGCGCCATCCAGGGTTCTGACAGACAGAAAGGTCCAAGAGCCCTGTCGATCAACGACAGATGCGATGATACTCCGCGCATTCAAGGACTGCGCTAGCAAAGGACTCATATGCTCTCGTCATATGTAGCAACTCACAGCTCTGTATTGTTCTTGAAGCAGGGTGAAATTTTTCGAAATCTATGACTACTCCTATCATGCCAGCATCTTCCCAACAATCTTCTCGCACAAACTCGTCAAGCTACTCGCATTCGTAATCTCCAACACCGTAACCTCAACCCCAATCTCCGCTCTGATCCAATTCCTCAACTCCACCGCACTCAACGAGTCCAACCCATACGCCGAAAGGCTCTTCGCTGGCTCCACCGGATCCGACAATCTAAGCGTACGCTCGAACTTGGCTCCCACCGCCGCAACAGCACCACCCACCAACGTTGACGCCTCGGCGCCTGAGCTGCGAAGAAGCAGTAGTGCCTGCACGTCCTTCTCCGCGCTCTGAGTTGCCGAGACATTGTTCTCACCGTCCGATTCTGGGCGGAAGAGAGCGGCGAACCGGGCATCGTAGATCAACTCCGAGTTGGCTGGTTGGGGTACGGGGATACCAGTGATGAGCTGGGAGACTGAAGTGGGGTTGATGGCGTCTGTCTGCTGGAGGATACTTAGACCTAGAATCTTGTGCAGCACTCGCTCGTTGATGCCGATCCACTGCTTGTCGTCGAAGTGCGCTTGCATGCCGCCTTGCTCGGCGACGTAGCCGACGTCTTCAATCACGCCGAGGTTCACGCTATTGGCGGGAAGGCCGCGGGAGAGCCGGTATGTTGCGAAGGCATCTAGAAAGACATTGGCAGCGGAGTAATTTGCTTGCCCTTTTTGGCCGATCACGCCGCTGATGGAGGAGAGGAGGGTGAAGAATTTGAGGGGCCGCTTCAGTTCGAGGGATGCATTGTGCAGGTTCCAGGTGCCATCAACTTTGTTAGATAAGGTAGTGTGAAAGTCGGTGACTGTCATCATCTCGTATGGTTTGTCCTGCGTTTCCGTCAGCGCACACACGTAGGATGTTGGGATGGGAGAATGGCTTACTCTGAGAACCATGGCGCCCTGTATGATACCTCCAACAGGGTACTTGGCTTTCTGCAGTGCGGATTTGACTTGGGCAAAATCGGTGACGTCGACTTTGGCGTCTTCGATTGTGCAACCAAGCGATCGACAATTAGCGATGATGTTCTGAGATCGATCGTCAGAACAACCACTTCGCGACATTGCGACGATATTCTTGGCGCCATGTTTGGCGAGGTAGATTGCAAGGCTGCCACAGAGACCTTTGAGACCTCCGACGACGGCATACGATGTATCAGGATCTAACTTGACCGTCCTGCGTGGCGGTCTGATCGGTACCGCGATGCTTGAACCTTCGTCATCCGCTATCACGATCTTGCCTATATGCCGACCAGTGCGCATGTATGCGAAAGAAGATGGTATATCAGAGAATGGATACACCGTCAGTGGATGGATCGGTTTGAGATGGCCCTCGTTGACCAGTTTGAATGTGCGCTGCAACAAACTGGCAAAGGTCAGCTCGTTATCGATCTCCTCGCCTCTGCACTTACTCTTGAATCAGCGTATCCTTGATTTGCTTGCTATAGGAAAAGTCCACGCCGCGGTAGGAACAATTCCTATCAAACGGCTCCATGGACAGGAAGTTCCGGTCCACGATGTCTTTCTTCCCAATCTCAACCATATGTCCTCCATCGGCACAGATTCTCCATGACTCATCAAGGAGCTCGCCGGTTAAGGAGTTGAGGATTACGTCGATACCTTTACCCCTGGTGGCCGCGAGTATCTCCGCACCAAAAGCGGTCGTGCGAGACGAAAACATCCGGTCGTATGGTATCCCATAGTTCTGGTGCAAGAAGTCTCGCTTTTCTTGTGTACCAACCGTGACAAAACTCTCCGCACCAGCCCATTGTGCGAGCTGTATGGCTGAGAGACCCACGCCACCAGCTGCAGAATGAATCAAGACGGACTGGCCCTTTTTCAAACCGCCGATGTCGAAGAGTGAGTACATCGAGGTCAGGTAAACCAACGGAACCGTGGCGGCATCCACAAAGCTCATTGTCTCCGGAATGTGATGCGCTCTTTCGACGGGACATTGGATTCGGTTAGCGAAAGTGCCATTCTTGAGGATCGCAACGCGATCGCCGACGCAGAATTTCGAAGAACCTTTTCCGACCCTGCGGACGATGCCTGCGCCTTCGAGTCCTAAGAGGTGCTCATTTTCCGGGACGATACCCATGGTAACTGCGACGTCTTTGAAGTTGAGACCGGCTGCTTTAATATCGACCTCAATGTGGAAGTCCAGCATGGGCTCGTCCTCAATGCTTTGCTGAGAATAGCATAGAGAGTCCAGAGTACCTATGCGCTCTGTTTGTAGCTTGGCAATGCCTTCGATGTCTCTCAGTTCTCTTGTGACTGGTGCGCCGCCGATGTCCTCGTTGTCTTTGGCAGCATTGATAAGCTCGTCGGGTATGATGCGAGAAATGTGCAGTATACTTCCACGCTCTGCAAACTCGCTGTCGATCAAAGTCTTGCTGCGAGTAGTGGTGAAGCGGCGAAGGAGACGTTCGATCGCCAAGTGCGTCGAGGGACCTTGGCCATACTCAACGTCGAGCGTTACCAAGTCTGCAGCTCGGTCTTCAGCTCTGATCGTGCGGAACATTCCATGGACCAGTGCGTTGTCTGGGTGGGTTATCGACATCTGTGAGCCCTCGCTGACCCAAAGCAAATGGCAACCCTGCAGGGTAATCGACCTTACCGACTCCCATTGGCGCTCAGAGATCGACTTCAGCAGAGGCGACGAGGTCTCCTCTAAAACCAGAACAATGCTCTTGGGTTGGATTTGTTGATAAGGGTAGACATGTTCGGTCACTTTCCAGTTCGCCTGTCGAAGAATATTCTTGAGGCCATCGCTCAAGCGTCTGCGGCCGGTCAAGTGAACGATATTGACCTCACGTGGTAAGGTGAGATCGTCCACAGTCTCATCCGAGACTGTCGCAAAATAGGCGTTCGGCGCCCAGTCCTGCGGCAATCTGAGGATACCGTCAAATCCGGCACCCGCGAGGGCGGAATCTATGCTTCCATCATCTAGAGAGGTTGGTGAATTGGGATCAGATACGATAACTACGCTCGAGCCGCTTCCATTGTCGGAGTCAGACGAAGAAGGGGGTGTAGGCGGTAAAGAAGCAGGCGACACTTCAAGAAGTAATAAAATAGCGCCTGCAGCTAGATTTGAGCGGATGGAGCGCGCTATGTTGCATGCCGCGTCATGGTTCAGCCGCGATACCTTGACAATGACAAAATCATAGTCTGTCCCTAGCAAAGGCACATTCTTGAAAACGTCGACGAGATCAAAGGACGTCGCCCTGAACGCCTGGAAGGCTTCCATGGCAGTGAGCAGTGCCTTTGCGTCTGGTGACACGTACGAATACTGCTCATAGCCGCCACGTAGGGCGGCATCACCGGCAGCAAACCAGAGGCTGCTGGAGTCGCCGACTGCGCAAGACATCTCCAACACTTTGACTGAGGGTTTCTTATGCGCGACTAAGTCGATGAATGCTTGCAAGCCACCGTCTGCAGTTTTTTCCGCAAGCGCATGCAGTTGATCCTGGGATAGGAACGTAATGTCTGGTCGCCAGACTGTTCTGTTGTATGTATGGTTTCGATGCACGTCTCGTCCGGTATCCAGTTTGTGGTAGCGTAGTCCTTGCATCTTCAAGAGAGGTAGAGAAGTTTGGAGGTCGAATACGGTGCAATTTGAATGGAAATTCTTGGACTCCTCGATTCGCCCGCGACCATTGTAGTGGGAACTAGCCACGGACAGACCTGCCTTGGCATTGTCAACTTTGGAGTAGATGATGAGATCATCCACAGTGGCCGGAACGAGCACTGCGTTGATAGAAGGTCGCTCGCCCGACCACAAAGAAGGCGTGACAGTCTGGAAGCAGCCGTCGATACATGCAGGGTGCATCGGGTATGGTGACTGAGGCGAATGTGCACTTTGCGGCTCTTCCAACGAAGTAGTACATCTACTACTTCTTTGGCCTGCCAATGTTTCGACCAGCAATGTCCTTTGGAAGGAAGGCCCAAAGCCGTAGCCGATTTCAGATTGTGCTTTGTACCATAGGTGAGCTGGAGTGGGATGTACAAGCGGCGACAAGTCGTGGCTGGAAGGCACAGGAGCGTGGGAAGTGTCCAAGCGGACTAGACCTGTGCAGTGTGCCGATGAGGTTTCTCCGTTGGTCGAAGAAATTTGAAACTCATGCCAGGTATCCCGAGTGCCAGCAAGAGGGTTCATGGTCAGTAAGATGTTGGCCAGAACTCCTTCTTCGAGGACCAATGCTTTGTCGAACTTCACATTCCTCATTCGATATTGCAAGGAGGTCGACAATGTACTAGCCGGCTGTAGACGCTGCTTGATAGTCTTCTGGAAGATCGCCTCAATTGCCATAGAAATGTAGCCGGAAGCCGGGAATATAATGTCGCCGCCCATCTTGTGATCGCGCAGCCATGGCAGTCGATCGAGAAGCAAAGTCTTCCGAAAGCTAGGCGAGTCCCAAGGAGATGCGAGTACTTTGCTGCCCAGTAGGTCGTGTTCGGGAAATTCTCGAAATCTCCAGTCTTTGCTGGCCTGGCTTTCATGCCAGTATTGGTTCGTGTGGTTCCAGACATAGTTTGGAAGATCAACTATGATCGATGGCGGCGTTTGACTGTCGTCTTCCTCGATTTGTTCATTATTGACCTCAGCGAAGTTGACTGGTGCCCCTGCCACGAATAACTTGCCAGCCAGAGTGAACATCGAGACGACAGAATCTATACCACGAGTGAGCCCGGCAGCGTAGGTAATATTACGCCCTTCCGCTCCCATGGAATCTTTTATCTGAGACACAGGTCCAGCGAGAGCTCCGCTGGGTCCTATCTCAAGTAGAAAGTTGGCGCCCTCGCGGCCAGACATCATCTCTCGGCAAGCCTCGCTGAACCGAACGGGCGATACCATGTTCGTTTTCCAGTACAGCGCATCGGTCGAACGATCCAACTGCCGTCCAGAGACTGAAGAGAACATCTTGACACGACTGTTGCCAGCATCCGCAAAAGCCACCTCATCCTTCAAGAGCTGTTCGTAGTCTTGTCCAATGTCAGCCATGAACTTCGAGTGATAGGCCAGATCGACAAGAAGCAATCGTGCAAAATGGCCGTGTGCCACAAGTCTCTCTTTCACTTCTTCCAGGCGAGGGACAAGGCCGGAGAGTGTTACGCTTCTTGGGCTGTTGTAGCAGGCGATCTGAACTTCTTCCTCGACACCATCGAGATAAGGGCTGACCGCGTCCGGCCCTAGGCCGACGGCCAGCATGCCCACGGAAGACTGTCCATCACGTCTGCAGTTCTTGGCTGATTGGCCGCGGTAGAAGGCAGTCTTGATCGCATCCTCTTCGCTGAGATACCCGGCGGTATACGCAGCAGCGATCTCGCCTGAGGAATGGCCGACGACACACTCAGGCTCGATGCCCCATCTGCGTAGAATTTGCACCAAAACAAGCTGCAAAGCTGTAACCAGAGGCTGTGAGAACTCGGGCAGACGCAGGTGTTCGCTCGTTCTTGTCTCTGTCAGCTCACGAAGAAGAGACCAGTCAGGAGGAGTAGGGAGAGACTGGAGGACGCGATCGAGTCTTTCCAGAAGGGGCTTAGCGTCATTTGGGAACATCTCTATCACACCTTTGCCCATTTGCGCCTACACAACAGTCGATCAGCAACGAGTACAGTCCTGCTTGTGCAGCATTCGACGACTTACCCACTGCGCACCTTGTCCGGTGAAGACGAAGCCGATTCGCGGCTGCTCGTCCGTCTTCTTTCCCTGCACCAACGACTTCGCATCAATTTCCGAACCTCGAGCTACGATGTATCCTCGATGAAAATGGTGGCTCCTTCTCTCCGAGAGAGTGTACGCCAGGTCTCGTAGCTTGACTCTGACGTCGAGACTGCTCATGTGTCGGTCGAGGGCTTCGGCGTAAGCCTGCAATGAGTTGGAGTCATTTGCGGAGAATAGCAGCGTGTACGGGCGGGAGGATTCCTCCTCATCGTATATATCGTCCTCTGGCGTGAGGAACGATGACACATGGGACGGAGCAAAATCAGCCCGTAATGACTTGACCTCGTCAAGGATTACATGACTGTTCGTTCCGCCATATCCGAAAGAGTTTATACTCGCCCGTCGGAAAGCGCACTTTGGCCATGGTATCGAGACGCGCGTTGCGGTGACACGGAGTGCCTTGAAATCGATTTTCGGATTAGGCGTCAGAAAAGTCGGATTACCGGGAATCATTCCATGCTCAATCGCCAGAGTTGCTTTGAGCAATCCGCTTAAGCCTGCCGCCGCTTCCGAATGGCCGATATTACTCTTGACGGATCCTATCACTAAAGGCGCTGTCGCAGGCCTACTGGATGCGAAGACGGAGGAGACGCCGTTCACTTCCAAAGGATCGCCAGCAGGAGTACCGGTGCCGTGGCATTCCAAGTAGGATGTCTCCGCGAAGCTAGTCAAACCTGCATTTGTGTATGCCGCTCGCGTAGCTGCTGCCTGGGCCGCAGAATTAGGTGAAGCAATACCGGGAGTTCGCCCATCACTGTTCGTTGCTGATCCTCGGATCACAGCCCTGATTGGATCTCTGTCACGAATAGCATCGTCCAGTCGCTTCAAGATAATGGCATTCACAGCCTCGGCTTTGATATAGCCGTCAGCCTTCGCATCGAATGTGTGACAACGACCTGTAGGAGAATGTGCTTGGCCAATGGGACCTGTGTCCATGACATGTTCGGGACTATCGCGACTGATCAGCTCGAACTTTTAGACAAAGCCTTCCGCGCTTACCTGAGGTACAGGTTACTAGCCGCCACGATGGCCGCTTCGACCTCCCCTGTTTGTAGGTATCGGCAGGCCATATCTAATCCAACCAGGCTGCCAGAGCATGCTGTGTCGACGGTGACGCTGAGGTTGTAAGCCACTTGACCGGAAGTGCACGCCTTACTTTACTCACCTGGGCCCTTTGATGTTCAGAAAATGGCTGATTCGGTTGCTTAGGATAGAACGACCGATGCCGACTTCTATTGACGGCGGCCTATCGCCGGGATCTCGACTTTGCATATCATGATAATCTGTCGCCTCAGTTAAAGCCGTTCATGTCACTGATATCTGATGCTCTTACCTGAAGCGTATGACGCGACGAAGCAACCTACCGGCTTGCTATCTATGACGTGCAGCGGCAAACCAGCATTTTCCAACCCTTCGTAGACAACCTCGAGCATTTGTCTCTGATTTGGGTCCATTGAAACAGCCTCGGCCCTCGAGATCTCGAAAAACGGCGCGTCAAAGGTTTTCAAGTCCACATCTCCCAAAAACATGCCTCCAGGCGGCCTCATCGTGCCAGGTTTCATGGATCCATCGTAGTGTCCTTTCGCATTGAACCGGTCTTCGGGCACATCAGTACTGGCGATGCCACCTCTTTCCAATAGCTCCCATAGGGTCTGTGGAGAGCTGACACCTCCCGGCAAACGGCAGGCCAGTCCAACGATGGCAATGGGCTCCTGTCGGAAAAAATGCGAGGTTGCAGAGGGTTTCTGGGTCCTTAGTGCTGTTGCCGAAGGCTCGCCGAGGCTTTGCGAGACACTCATGGCAGTGGTGAATTGCAAGCGAAAGTAGAGCAGTCTGGTCTTCACGAACGAGTTGTTTCAGCGCAAACATGTTATATCATTCCCACTCCCCACTCGCTTCCACGCAACCGAACATTCTTGATCACGTTCCTAAGTCAACCCCACGCAAATGTCCCGAAGACTCTATCGCCGTCTCGTCGATACAACCCGCCACTACTTCCATCACATCAATTGCCACCGGTTTTTTGTTCGGCATTGGCCCACAGCGCGACCTTCCCAAAGTTATGGGGCTCATGACATCCCTGTTATGCTGACTGATGAGTGCGGCTCGCTATTGTTCAAGCTGACATACATGAGTATATCCAAGTGTCGCGGCAACGGCAATATCGTAGCTTCCGCTCATGCCCCGTAAGGTCAAATGCAGGATCAGCGTGCATTTGCCATTGTGACTTCGAACTGGGTTCCCTGTATGATACTGCATATGGTAGGTGCCCTGCATGCCACGATCCGTCACCCGTGCGGATTTCCATACCATATGCGGATTTCCATACCATGCCCTGTGCCGGGGTCTGTGACCCACGGATGCAACAACGGCACGGGTAAGCTGTCGTACAGCGCAGGGGCAAGCGTGCTCAGAACTGCTGCAACGGTATCAAATTGTATCGAGACCTGGCTCATGGCCACACTTTACTCAGTCGGCTGTGTCGTGATTCTTACATTGCAAAGTCTACACCTGACGGTCTCAAACCCAAACAGTCCAGAAATTATTATTTCAGCCTTGTGCAAAAACTCCAAATTGGCCAACAACAGCTTCAATCGATAAAAACGTCGATCGGCAATGCCGTCCGCAATGATCCCGACTCACCACGAGGACATCGAGTTCAAGACCATAGACGGCCTGACATTGCGAGGATGGCTCTATGCTGCTGCTTCAAAAGGTCCTGCAGTGATCATGACACCTGGGGTGAGTCAGATGCAACTGTCTCTGGAATGATCTTGACGTTTGCTACAGTTCAATTGTGTAAAGGAGATGCTGCTTCCTGAGGTGGCAGAAGGATTCCAACGAGCAAATATCACCGCCCTCATTTACGATCCGCGAAGCATTGGACTCAGCGACGGATTCCCTCGTAATGAGATTGACCCTATGAAACAAGTCGAGGACTATTCTGACGCACTCACTTGGTTGTCCAAACAAGCCATCGTTGATCCAACCAAGATCGCGTTCTGGGGCATGTCTTTCTCCGGGTCAGTCGCTGCATGCGCCGCAGCCCTCGACAAGCGTGCCAAATGTCTGATCATGGTCTGTCCTTTTGTCAAATTCTACACCGATGACAAGAGAAAGAAGGTCCTCGCCAAAGCGATGGCGGACCGAGCATCGCAAGCCAAAGGAAATGCTGCCTTCTCCGTCGTTCCATTCACCTCCAAAGGCGACAATCCGGCTGGCATGGCTGACGGCGGTGGGCTCGAGGCTTACGAATTCATGACGAATGTGAAGGAACGCGGGGCTGTCAACTTCGAAAATCGGACGACAATTCAAAGCTACTATAAGATTGCTATGTGGCAACCATGGGGACTACTGGACTACATCAATCCGACTCCCATTCACATGATCATTCCAGGTCAGGATATTATCTCCAAGACAGCCGATCAACAAGAGGTCTTCGATGCTTTCCAAGGCCCGAAGACCTTGAGCTTTGCGCCTGAAAAGCGTCACCTGGATGTTCTTAGCGGCGATGGTGCGGAGAAGCTCATGGCTGAGCAAGTGAGCTTCATGAGGAAATCTTTCGAAGGCGCATGATTGCGTTGAGGATGGACTTGCATCTGACCGCAGATCATTATGGAATCTGTAGATAGGCCGATAGGCATGGAGATAGACTGAATTCAAGACCTTCCCATTACTTCAGTTACGCATTTGGCGGCTATTGGTGGTTCTTCGCAGCGTCGCGGACGTGAATTTTTAGCTATCGCTAGCGCGGGATCCTTCCTACTCGAAAAGCTAAGATGCATGGCATGCCTGCTTCGCCGTGGAGGATGCCGTTCAGGATGCGGGTCGGGGCGTGCCATTAGCCTGAATGTCTATCACGTTTTTCTGCATGCAGGTGGCAGGGGTGTGTATTTCAATGTCACGTAGGAAGCAGCGAGCAGGGATGAGCGAACGAAATGCGAGGTACAGTACCTCCCCCTGCTCGGAAGCCTAGCGTGGTTTTGTGACAAGGGGGTTTAACCAATTGGATCGTCCTAATGCCCCCTACGGAGGCCCGTGAGTTGGCTTAGTGGCCGCGTTTTAACCCTTGTTTAGCGTACTTTAGCGTGACTACAGGAGTAGAGCAAGGGGGATTAGCAAATAGGACACTAATCTGACTTGATTAATAATTGAGAGAACCACGCTAGGCACCCGAGCAGGGGGGGGGACTGTACGATTGAGCTACCCGCCTTGCGTCGTTCGAACCCTGCTACTCTTTATCTGGCCCTATTACGACCCCAGGTCATAGTAACTGACACGTACCAACCGGTCCGAGGATGCCGTGGAACGCGGGTTCTCCGGGCCCTAGTCAAACGGCGATGTCTAGCGTTCGATAAGGTGCAGATATCGCTTGCCCTTGTCAGCCGCTACGTTCATCAGACGGGATCATGGACGGCAGCCGTTTCATGCATAAAATTCGCTGACCACCTATTCGAACGATCGAGCTCTGATGACATGCTGGCAGACATGCAGGTGGAACAGTTCTGCAAGCTGACACGGATGAAGACCGCAATGCACATGTGCGCATCGAGATCATCGGATGGTGGCTCGCGATAACGTTGAATCGAAGACCGAAATTGGCGGCAGCGACGAACGATCTCTAGGAGGAGCGCTTGAAGTCGTTGCAGTCCGGGCGTAGTCAAAGGTCTTGGGGTCGCAGACATGTAGATGATCAACTTGCGACATATCAGCAGATATCCCGGACGAAGACAAAATTGGAACGTGCCATACTCCTCCCAGTCTCCGACTACACTCGTAACATGGCTTCTCCTGCTCTTGAGCAAGTTGGCCGGGTCTTCAGTTCCGCAATACCTTTCGTGTCCAGCAACTCTACTGTGAGTAAGAGCCTGCCGATACTCTCGTTACGTTCATTCTATCAAGACGGAATCCTCAGCTGGGCTTCGCTGTACACATTTCTGGCGTTATGGGTTGGGTACTGTATCACCGGAGCGATATATCGCTGTATGTTTCCCGGTCTCGAGCTTGCTGTGTTTCCAAAACACCTGGAGCTAAGAGAGTACAGTGTATTTCGATCCGCTCGCCCCGATACCAGGTCCTAAGCTAGCAGGTTGGTGGAACACGAAAGTGTGCGATCAGGTGGGCTTACATACTTGACAGCAATGACGACGTGGTATGAAGGGTACTACGACATCTGGTTAGGCGGTCAATACTACAAAAAGATCGGAGAGCTTCATGAGAAATATGGTCAGCATCATCAGGCTGGTACCGATATGCGAGTGCTTACATGAGGCACAGGTCCTGTGGTTCGAATCAATCCGCATGAAATCCATTGCAATGACCCCGAATTCATCGACAGCATATATGCCGGGTCATCGCGCAAAACGGACAAGTATCGATTCACTGGCCGTAAGACTCTGACCAAGCAATCTATGGTTGCGGTGAGTAATGCAAGCTTCAAAAGCAGTGATGGAGAAAGACTGACCGTGATTGAAAGACGATTGCGCACGAGATGCATCGGAAGAGACGCGGCGCGATGGCAAATTTCTTCTCCAAGCAAAGCGTCAAAGCTGTTGAGCCCAAGATCAGAAGGAGCCTGAAGAAGCTGCTTTCACGCATGGAACAAGCCAGCAAGACCGGGGAGATCATGCCAATGATGTATGTGATGAAGGCAGCGACGTCGGATATCATAACCGACTACGCCTTTGGGAAGTCCACCAACTTCATGGATCGCGAGGACTACAACATGCCGTTCTTTCAGGGGATCGAACTAACCTTCCTCGTGAGCCCCGCGCTGATGCACTTCCCATGGCTTGGTCCTCTAATGGAAGCACTTCCACTTCCTTTGGTCCGCAAGATCATGCCGGGAGTTGGTGATATGTACAAGCTACGAGAGGTAGAGTCTGAAGCCGGCGTCGTGTAGATTTGTACTGATTTTGTGCAGGGCTGGATGCAACAGATCGATGATATCAAGAACTCCGACGATCCCGATGCTGGAAAAGGCACTATCTTTGACGGTGTTCTGAAAAGCAAGCTACCAGAGGAGGAGAAAGCAACGGCGAGATTGGGTCATGAGGCGCAGTTGACCGTCTTGGCTGGGCAGGATACTACCGGTACGATATCTTTTCGCTGTAACTGACGGCCTTCTTACGGTCTCATAGCCTCAACACTCTCATCCGCCGTATTCGAACTGCTCGCCAATCCGGAGTGTCTCAAGAAGCTGAGAGAAGAACTGATCAGGACTTTCCCTGATCCTAACGAGGAGATCGAGTTCAGTAAAGTCGAGAATCTTCCGTACCTTCATGGTGTCATCCACGAGTGTCTGAGGGCGCATCCTGGAGTAATCACCAGAATGCCGCGAGTATCGCCCGAGGTCGACGTAATATACAACAGAAAAGGATTACACTACAGATTCCCTGCTGGAACGCCGATGTCCATGACTTCGGCACATATCCATTTCCAGCCGGAATTCTTCCCCAACCCAATGGAATTCCGTCCCGAGAGATGGATCGAGAATCCACGCCTGGACAAGTACTTGATAGCATTTTCCAGAGGAACGAGGAATTGCCTTGGGTGAGCATGACGTGCGAGACTGACAAAGAATAAGTAACTAACCTCGATGCAGCATCAATCTAGCATACCAAGAGCTCTTCACCCTAATGGCAGGCGTCTTCCGTAAGTACGATGTCTATGATGGAACCGACAATCAGACTGTGCCGACTTTGGAGCTCTACGATACCATCAGAGAACGAGATGTCGATATGAATGCAGACTACATCGTGCCGTTCCCGGCAAAAGGAAGCAAGAGTGTTCAGGTCAGAGTCCGTCATCCTGAGCATAGAGCAGCATAGACGTGCATATCTCAGCCTACGAGAGGTCTCGCGTCTAGCTTCAGTTCATTCATTCATCGTCGCATTGTGCCGCTTAGAGGTCAGGTATACTTTCGATGAATTGTAGCAGAGTATGGAACGTTGTACGGTAGACAGAAATATAACGATTACAAACGGGAGAACGATTCATGTCGATGATCTCAGACGCGTTTCCCGTCCACCACATAGCTAGACTTCCGATCATCGACAGAAATGCTTCGTCTTGGCTACCAGAGCATATTCGAAGTTCATTACAATGATATATTTCTTACGCCCTCATACTGCTACGAGCTTGATAATCTCGTCTCTGATCCGTCGCTCCTCCTCCCAATTCATCCAGTGTCCTGAGTCGGGTAACACCACCAATGTCGCCTCGGCACCAGGAACAGATCTCAGCTTGGTGAGAGCATAATGTCCCTCACTGGGCGGAGCAATCGCATCTCGACCGCCAAAGACGAGCATAATCTTGGTCGTCATCTTCTGCCAATCGAAGTCGCCCTCGTGCGGTCCTAACAAGGCGCCAAATGCCAATACCATGCTTTCAGCGCGCTGTCTGAGTGCCATTTCGCGTGCAAGCGCACCATAGATGCCGCTTTTACTGATCAAACTGCTACCTGGTGTATCGTAGATCTCGTCCGCATACTTCGAAGTGTGCGGATCCGACCGAAAGACCGACGCAATCGCATCCATCGACGTCCTACAATGGGGAGTAACGCGGTCCGTTTGAGGAGCGAGTAAGAGTAGACCTTTCCAGAAATTAGGGTCATGTTGAGCTGCCACAAAGCCCTGCTGTCCACCGAAGCTATGTCCTATCCAATAGCCGTACTGCCGACCGAGATGCTCTAGCAATTGGCGGGCCTCCGTGGCGATAGACAAAAGAGTTGGTGCCGGTAGCTCTGGCTGATACGAGGACTTCCCCGTGTTGGCTGCATCATGCAGAATGACTGTATGCGACGCTAGAAATTCTGCAGAAAATGAATGTACCAGCGAGCTCCAGGCATTCGTCGTTGACGCCATGCCATTGGCAAAGAGCAACGCCGGGCAATCTGTTGAACGTGAGCCGTAGATCTCGACCCACAAAACCCGACCGGACCCGAGCTGAACATGCTTGGATTCAACTTGGAGCATGGCGTGATCAAAGATGGGTACTGGAAAGATGTGGAGAATGCAAAGGCGAGAGAAGCACGATCATATACCCAATCAAGAAGGAGGCTCTTGCGCGAGAACGCAGGGCCATCAACGTCGACCAGGCACCCGTGTGAAGCTAGATATTAGTAATAACCACTACAAACTTGGCCCTCATGGCCCTCCAACTCGCGATGGCCGCAACTCCAACTGCGTGAGCTGCCAAGATGCTGACACCCCTGTACATGCGTCGACTCGGTCATGCATCCAACAAGCCTCATCTCCGCATAAAATATTCTGTTAACCAATCAGGACGGATCCAAAATTGCCGGAGTAATCTCAGCCGCCTCAGTCAGATCGTGGTTGGATACATTGTGTGAATAGCTATGTTCAGCGCGAAGCTCCGCTTTCGACAGTCACAGCGAAAGCTCTCGTCAGTGTTGCCCACAGACATCTGACTTTTAGTGATGGATCATGCCGTCGAGATGTTGCCGCTTGTATGCGGCGTGGTCAGCTTTTTGGTAAGTCCACGGTGCTCACCTTGTAGTCACGTGCTCACACAAAACATAGATCCTGGGCCTGAGGGTTTTGTATAACTTGTATCTGCATCCTTTGCGTGCATACCCGGGGCCTTGGTACACGCGTGCCTCAATCCTGCCTTACGTGTATTGGCTCGCAACTGGCGAGCTGACTAGTGCCGCTCGTACAATACATGAGAAGTATGGAAAAAGCGTCCGGCTGGCGCCGAACAAATTGTCATTCATCCAGTCTGAAGCCTGGTCTGATATTCATGGTACGTATCTCCTTTTGTCAATCATGTTCCTGTGCCACATCTAATTTGTCCAGGTCACCGAAATGCGAAGAGGAAAGCTTGGTTTGACAAAGACCCTAGTGTATATCTGCCCCGTCAAAATGGGGCGCCGTCAATCGTCAGTCACTCTGTTGCGTCCTTGCGATGAGGCTGATATTCGTAGGTCGATGCAAATGAGCACGATCATGCAAGATTCCGGCGTCTGTTGGCTCATGCCTTCTCCGAGAAAGCATTGCGCGACCAAGAAGCGGTACTATTGAAATATGTTGATCTGCTTGTGGCGAAGCTCTCCGAGCAGATTGAGAGCCCCAGTGGATGCATATTGGACATGGTAAGCTGACATAGATCGGCAGACTCCTACATCAGCATCTGACGATTTGGCAGAGCGAATGGACTAATGCGATGACGTTCGACATCATCGGAGACCTCACATTTGGCCGTCCATTTGATTGCTTGAAGAATGGTAAACTGCACCCATGGGTTGAACTTCTTCCAGGCGCTGCCAGGACGATGACTTATCTGCTGGCCCTCAAACACGCACCCTCACCGGTGTTCAGGTTTGTTGTGGCCGCAATATCCCCATTTCTAGGCGCCAGGAGCAAGCACGCAGCTTTCACGAATGAGAAAATCAGTCTCCGCCTTGCCGAGAAGACCGAACGCAGCGACTTCATTACTCCTATTCTCAAGGCGAACGATGACAAGGGAATGTCACATGCGGAGTTGGAAAGCTCCATCAATCTTCTGGTAACAGCCGGCAGTGAGACTCTTGCCACATTCTTTGCCGGCGCCATATACCATCTGTGCAAGAACGGCGATGCGTACAAACGGCTACAAAAGGAGGTCGCAGAGGCGTTCTCCAGTCCCGGAGAGGTGACCATAGCATCCACACAGCGACTGCCGTATCTGCACGCTGTCATCGAGGAAGTTTTGCGCATCTATCCACCTGCAGCTCTTAGTCTTTCTCGAATCGTGCCACACGGAGGAGCCGTCATCTGTGGCGATCTCATACCGTCTGGTACAAGCATTGGTGTTACATCATGGGCAGCAACGCATTCACCGTCGAATTTCACGGACCCCGAACTCTTTGCTCCTGAGCGATGGCTTGACGACCCACGTTTTGCGACCGACGATCGTGCGGCATCCCAGCCATTCAGCATTGGAGGACGCAATTGCTTGGGCAAAAAGTACGTGTCTTCTGGACATTATTACAGCCTGATTTCACTGACAACTGCTGCAGTTTGGCGTACGCTGAGATGCGTTTGACGCTCGCAAAACTAGCTATAAACTTTGACTTCGAATTACTACCGCAGAGCGACTCTTGGATCAATCAGAAATTGTTCACCTTCTGGGAGAAGCCTCCGCTCTTAGTGAGAGTCCTTCGACGCGAGGAGGTGCAGAGCGTTCGATCTAAGTCAGAGTCACGGACCACTGGGCAGGTCGTAGGTGAGGCTCAAGATGGGCGGACGTGTGCGGTGCCACGGGTCTCCGAATGAGCATTCCTTGCTAGAGTTGCGGCCATCGCGAGTTGGATGGAGGGCCACGAGGGCCAAGTTTGTAGCGGTTATTACTTATATCTGGCTTCACACGGGTTGAATTCTCTAGGCCTGTGCTATAGTCACATGCTCGGTCAAGGTCGCACCGTATAAATTCAAGCCTTACTGTTCTCTCACCCATCTTCCTTCTTCATCCATACCCTTGCATACTCTGATCTCTATACTTCCCTTTTTGATGTGGGTAAGAATCCTCAAGCTATCCCTATCCTTCATCCTGAGGATAGCTGCTTTAAAAACCTGTGGCTTCTTCTTCTAGCGACTAAGGAAGAACTCCTGGGAAGTTGCTTAGGTGGATGGATCTGGTGATTACACAGATTCCTGAAGGTAAGGTCTCTTACTGCTACTGTACAACGCGTCGCTGATCTAAATAGCTTCACGTGAGGAGACTGCTTTCGTCGAACGCGAGAGAGCGTATCCGGAAGCTGGTCACCGAGCATTCCTTGCCAAATCGAGCTGGTTCCCAGCTGTCTCTAGCTGACCAATCGATATTGTCAGAGATCGGCCTGTTCCTGATCCCATATGCATGCTTACGCTTGTCATTACGCTCCTCCGCTTTTTTATTGTTCACTGACTCGTACACTCCACGCCGTATCGTTCACGCCTCATTAGCCACATACCAGTGATCGGTAACCGCGCCGCCATTGACGGTAGCGTGGTATCCTCTTCACTTTCACCTCCAAGTCGGCCGTTCAGTAGAACCTCACACCCAGCCATCACGCCTTCGAGATGAGTTCCGAAACCGAGAAGACATTGACACCGTCGCCGACGTTGCCTTCACTGCCAAGAGATCACGATGATCCGGTTCAGTCATCTGCGGCTTTCGCTTCCACCAGCGCAGAAAGTTTGCGGTCAAATGCTATTCGTCCAATGCAATATCCTCCGCCCTTTGCGCGCTGGATGATTGTGATAGCATTGCTCCTCGGCGAGTTCCTCATTGCTTTGGACCTCACGATCGTTGCGACCGCGATTCCACGCATCACCGACGACTACCAGACCATCCGCGACGTTGGCTGGTATGGCTCTGGATACTTTCTCACGTTTGCGGCCTTTCAGTCTGCGTGGGGTAAGGTTTTCAAGTACTTCAACATGAAGTATGCCTTCTTCACGTCAGTCGTCATATTTTCTGTTGGGTCACTGGTATGTGCTCTTGCGCCGACCAGCATGGCGTTGATCATCGGGCGCGCTCTCACCGGCGTGGGAGCTGCTGGAGTAACCAACGGCGTGTATACGATCATCGCTTGCATCGTTCCACCTGCGCAGGTTGCTATGTATCTCGCACTGGTCGGAATGGACTTCAGCATTGCAAGCGTTGCCGGGCCGCTTCTTGGAGGTGTCTTCACCGAGAAGCTATCCTGGCGTTGGTGTTTTTGGATCAATTTGCCTATCGGTGGCGCTTCGCTTGCCGTGGTGCTCTTCTTCTTCAAGGTACCAAGTACCATGGCACCTGCGAAAGCGTCTCTGAGGGAGAAGCTTTTGCAGATGGACTTCCACGGCACCGTGCTGGTACTTTCGTCGCTGGTATGTTACATGCTTGCACTAGAAGAAGGTGGAGTTCGTCGTCCATGGAATTCGTCCGTCGTCATCGGCCTACTCGTCGGTTTCGTCGTGCTTGCCGTGTTGTTCGGATTCGATCAATGGCTGCAAGGCGACAGAGCTCAGCTCGTGGGTCGTATCATGAAGAGACGCACAATCGCCGGTCTCTGCGCCTTCATCGTCTTGTCAGTCCAGTACTTTCCCTGCAATATCATTAGGCTCCAGCTGATCTAATGTAGTTGCAATGGCACCGTCTTCCTGATGATGTATTACTTGCCAATCTATTTCCAATCAATCGGCGGCGCATCACCTTCCTCCAGTGGTTTCCGAAGCCTGCCATTGATACTCGCCATGTCCATTGCGCTACTTGTCAGTTCTGCAACCATAACATGGATCGGCTACTTCACACCATTGCTCATCATAGGTGGTGTATTGCTCACTATTGGCTCCGGCCTCACCTACACGCTCGACATTGGCACACCCGCCGGCAAATACATTGGATATCAGATCCTCGTTGGTGCCGGCAACGGTATATGCAGTCAGATACCGCTCATCACGGCCATTGCCACTTCTGAACCCGAGGACATCGCGATTACCACGGCACTCGTCTTATGTAGGTGGATTACACTCTACAGCTACAATACATCAGAGCTAATCTCGAAACTAGTCTATCAACTGGTGTCCGGTGCAATTTCGGTGTCTCTAGCCCAAAGCATATTCACGAACGTCCTGCTGAAGAGGCTACCCGACTTCGCGCCCACGATCGACCCTGCTAGTGTCATCGCAGTAGGCGCATCCCAGCTGCGGGAAGCCTTCTCTGCAGAAGACTTGCCTGGTATATTGAGAGCATACATGGCTGGGTTGAAAGCAGCCTGGGCGGCGGCTACTGCTCTGGGAGGCCTTACGTTTCTATGTGCCTTCGTACCGAAGATCAAGAGCATCAAAACGGGGATGAACAGAGGTGGGACGGCCATGGCGGTGTGACAGTTGCTGCATTGATGCCACAACGATTACTGTTTATCCGCCGGGTATCAGTCTATAGAACATGGTGGTGCAATGACAGTGGACAATAGGTTGGCCATCATGTTTGCCGTCACCTGGTGAAGCCTTGTGTACATGGACTTTTGCAGAATATGTAAGATAGTGTGGTGTAAGGATGCGCCCACAGTCATGTGATCAGCCTGAGCCATTGGTTTTTACCCGAGCTGCTCTCGATCATCATCATCATCATCCTACCATGTAATACCATCAGTTTTCAGTTCTTCATTGTACGATACAGTATCGAACCGTTCTTTTAACAGTGTTAAACTGTTCCTTTATTCGTTCTTTTTACATAGCAATCCAAAACTCTCTTTATCCTATCAACCTTCTTCCGATTGCGGGTCAGCCCTTCAGTGTCTTACACATCAATAGCATGTTCTTTGTCTACCTGAAGGCTCACACACTATGACGGATAGCCGCCTTGTGCGAATTCCTTCGGGATGCTTATCTTCGACTACAGCCGCATGGGTCCTCGATCGATGCAGCGTACTTGCGATCGGTGCGGTGGGAAGCACGAAGCGTATCTTATCCGCATTGGAACAGGCGTCTAAACTGCACGGTAAGCAAATTTCGATATGATGACATCCCTGCCCACGTGGCTTGCCGTGTCTCGGTCCGGTCGAACTACTCGCGGATACACCGGCCACTACGGGAGACGCCGCACCCGCTTACGGTTCCTGCAGAACGCCACAGCAGCAGGACATCCCTGTCACGACATGGTTGGCTTCATCTGTCGGTCGCTTTATAATATTATAATATTATATGAGACCCCCACGCTGGATGATAGCTGAAAGCTTCTGATCTTGCAGTGGAGACACCTGCTCACCGTGCAGGCACGGGGGGTCCCGATAGTGCATTCCGTTCGCCTGCTCTGACCGGCGACAAATCCTTTGACTCATCCATTCCGTGTTGGTAGGCCAACCTCTGGGCTGTCCCACACAAACGTTTGGGGGCTCGAAATTTTTTCCAATGAAGACTTTGCCTTTTCAGGTTGATGAGGCTTTCTTTTCAGTGTGCTCAGACCCGCTGACAGTGGATACAACCAGCCACAAGAAACGCCACGCGAACGCCACGCGAGCTCCTGCGTACGCCAGCTCTCAGTTTCACGATAATACGAGCTCTCGTGAGATACTATTGTCGTCAGCCGTCTTCGAGAACAGAGCGCCTCAAACCCACTTTCGCATCCTCGCGCCCTCACTAATCAGGGCCCGTGTACGCATGGCGCGTATAAAGTGTGCTCGAAAGAGCGTCAGGGTGGAGATGTTCGAAGGCGATTGTCGCGACCGAAGTTGGCAACATTGGGTTTGTTTATTGCATTTTTTGTTGGTACGAAATGCCTTTGAAAGTGCATCGTTACGCGGCAGCGGCCTTGTGCACCATCTCCTTGGCATCTGCAGAGCTATGGAATTCGACATGGAACTCGACGTGCAGGAACCTACCGGGAGATCTGAGCTGGCCAGGTCCGGAAGACTGGGCGCAGCTTAATGCTTCAGTGGACGGCCGGCTTATAGCAACTGTACCATTGGCGGCGCAGTGTCACGGTGCTTTGTACGACGATGTCGAGTGTCGTAGCATCCAGGCAACCTGGACCAAGCCGGAGCCACAGTGAGTGTCAGCCTCGCTTCTTCCCGCGCTCTTTGCTAATACCACTGAAGCTTTCAAGACCCAGCGTCCATCCAGAATCCTTACTGGCTCAACAACTCGTGCAGCCCTTTCAGTCAAGACGGAGGATGCGTGAACGGCAACATTGCGGAGTACTCGATCAACGTTACTAACGCAGACGATGTAGCGGCCGGGGTCAAGTTCGCACAGGAGAAGAACATTCGCTTGGTGATCAAGAATACTGGCCATGAGTATGTTGACCCTTTTACACGATTCGCAAATGTGCTGTCGTGCTGATAGAAGTCTCACAGTTTCCTTGGACGTTCCAGCGGTAAGGGTTCCCTGCTGCTGTGGACCCACAATCTCAAGGGCATCGAGTTTCTCGACTATAGAAGCGACTCGTACAATGGCCGCGCAATCAAGATGGGTGCGGGCGTTCAAGCTTTCGAAGCATACGCTGCCGCTGCTGCTAATGGACTGCGCACCATGGGCGGCTTCTGTCCAACAGTAGGTCTCGTTGGAGGCTATACACAGGGTGCTGGCCACGGCCCTTTGAATGGAGAGTATGGTCTTGCTGCCGACAATACCCTCGAATGGGAGGTCGTCACTGCCGAAGGAAAGCATCTGGTTGCGTCGAAAGAACAGAACTCCGATCTATACTGGGCATTGAGCGGCGGAGGTGGCGGTACGTACGCGGTCGTCCTGTCCCTAACGACTAAAGCACACCCCGACGGCCTTGTCGGTGGTGGGACACTGCAATTCACATCGGAGGGTATCCCTGCCGACAAGTACTGGGGCGCAGTCGAGAAATTCAACGAGCACTTACCGGCTTTGGTCGAGAACAAGGGAGTGGAGATGGTCTACACTCTCACAAACGCGAGCTTCTACATCAACTTCTTGACGTGGGTTGGCCACACGGCCGAAGATGTTACCGCTTTGCTTGCGCCCATCACCGACTACCTGAGTGCGAACGGCATCTCATATACTCCCGTCATCACCGACGATCCGACATACTATGGTCATTACTCCCGATACACTCCGGCTCTGCCTTTCGGAACCTACCAGATCAACGAGATCATCGGAGGCCGCTTAGTACCTTATTCCGTTGTCGAGAACAACAACTCGGCACTGACGGCAGCATTACGGAACATCACTTCGGATCCGGACTGGACCCTGAATGGTGTTGCCGCCAATACAACTCACGCGCGAGTGGGCAACCGGCCTGGCGACAATGCTGTGTTGCCGGCGTGGCGCGACAATCTCGTCTTCCTCAACATTGTTCGTGTCTGGGATCCAGCATCACCACTAGCGGACCTACAAGACTATGAGCACCAAATGACATACGACAAAGTGCCACAGCTTGAGCGCCTGACTCCTGGAGGTGGAACGTACATTAATGAGGGCGACTTCAACAACCCCAACTGGAAAGTCGATTACTTCGGTGCCAACTACCCTCAACTTCTCGCTATCAAGAAAAAGTACGATCCGAATGATCTATTCTACGCGATAGCAAGTGTGGGTAACGATGTTTGGAAAGTCGCTGGCGACGGCAGACTGTGCCGGGCGTGATGTGATCTTAGACCAGACGCGTTTTTTCTGCATAGATAGCGTAGACATTCTTTTAAAGCATACTATATTTCCGAACGGGCTTTCTACTCTCGCGTCGCGTATTCTCATGATGATTGTATCAACCACGCGACAGACAATGATGAAAGGAAGTTTGTGCCTCTCTCTGCAGCAAAAACAGCTTGCAAAATGTTCGCTGACTAATCAACGCGTCACGGATTTTCAGGGTCGAAACCCCATCCGTAATCGCGTTCACCTTACTCCTCACCCCCCATGGCACAGAGTCCGTCTCTTCCATACTGAATCATCACTATGCTTCTTTTTGGAAGCTTTCTTATTACCAGCGAGCCTCTGGGACTCGCCAGCAGCACAGGTGTGCCGTTCGACTTGTCGACCTCATCACGCAGGCAATGAGGCAGGACTACAGACAAGGCACCATTGTGATGGTAGCGAGATGTACATCTTCCAAAAAAAGACGGAACAGTTTTGATATCATACACTGACCGAGTTGAAGCTCACTAGAAAGATCATTGTGACATGTGAAAGCTCCTTTTCGCAGTCTAGCATCTAAACGCCCGCCCTCCTTCACCACGGCTTTGAGGTTCCGTCGTAGAACATGAACTTGCCCGACGTGTCATCTCTGTTTGCAGCATCGATCACCTTGATCATTCCTGCGACGCTGACATCGACCTCGACCTCGGCCTTCTCCAAACCAAAACCTCGAGCTCCAGTGTTTCCCATATCAGTTTGCACCCAGCTGTCTTCAGTCAGCGCGCGAACCACCAATTTCGAAACGTACTTACCCAGGATCCAATGGAAAAGCAGTCAATGTAGGATTCTCGAAATGTGTTTTGAGAGTGATGTAATTGAGCGCCGCCTTTGATGTCCCGTAGACAGAGTTCGGGAAGTTTCGGGTTGCCATCTCGGTCAGGCTAGCCGCCGACGTTCCGAGCGTTACGAACTTTGGTTGCTTGGCTGCCAGAAGCAGTGGGCGTACAGCCTTGAAGAGCAGGATGACGCCAAATACGTTGACCTTAAGGTGCTCGAGCAGGTCGGGAATTTCGACTTCGTGAACCTGTGGGAAGATTTGGGAGATACCTGCATTCGCAACAACGATATCCAGAGCGGTAATTCCTTGGCTCTTGATATCCTCGATGGCTGTAGCAGGGTCGGTTTCGGAGACGCTATCGATTTTGACAATGATCAACGAGCTGCCTTCGCCAGTGGGAAGCGCTTTCAGCGCAGTTGCTGTGCTGGGGTTGCGCACAGCACCGATGACGATGTGGTTGGGGCGCGCGAGGAATTTTTCTGCGAGGCCGTAGCCCAGACCTGCTCCGCGCGTTAGGACCATGTGCGTCGTCATTTCATGGGAATTTGCGCACCTCGACTAGCACCGGTAATGAGAACAGTAGTCTTTGAAGCCATGATTGCAATGTTTGTCCCTCGAAGAGAATTGACAAAAGGTGGGAAAAAGACACTTTAAGGGCTTGGATCAAGGTTCATCACTGCTTACCAACAAAGAAACCATCTGCCTGGATGGACCCGACAAGTGACGATTGCTGCACGCCTGCGCCGCATTGTTGCAATTGCCTGTATTGCGAACATCTTGCTCGAATCATTCATACGCTCTGCTGTGCAGGCGAATGTGAGCTCAGCATGGTTGACAATGGGCGCTGACATCGAAGTGTCCCAAAAAGGCTAGCTGCTGACATCCCTGTTCCCGGATTACCGCCAGGTCGGCCAATAGGGTGGGACATCTCGAAGTCCACCTTTGGTCCGTCTCGATGCAGCAGAGAGCATCAGTGAGTGGCATTGTTCTCAAAGCAATGCATGATTGCGGCGCAAGGCTGTCAAGCTGTATGACATGGCTGCTCACGATACTGCAGGCTGTGCTTTCGACCAGCTCTGTCTCGCTCGCAATGGCTGTGATCCATTCTGTTGCAATATAATATTGAAGATGTCCCGGTGCACAGCATGGCAAGACAACAGCGATCCAACTAAATCACCATGGACAATTACAAGATCACCAACGACATACTCGGTGCTGTTAAGCATTTAGCCCCCCTCGGCGGAGTCCTGCTTACCGTGTATGCCTTATACTGGTTCGCACTTGGTATATACCGAGGTATGTATCCATCATGCCGTTTATAAATGGTATCTGACTCTGAGAACCACAGTATTCCTGTCTCCTATCGCGCAGTTCCCAGGACCAAAATTGGCTGCGTTCACTACAGGCTATCAGGCGTATTTCGATATTGTGCAATATGGCCAATTCTTCAAGCATCTGAACAAGCTTCACGACAAATATGGTAAAGACAGTCGCATGATCAATTTGGCATGGCTATTTCTTCTGACAATACCTTCTATTGCAGGCCCAGTAGTTCGCATCAATCCTCACGAATTACACATCAACGACCCTGCCTTCATCGACGTGCTATATGCAGGCAGCAACAAGAAACGAGACAAGTTCAAATGGCAAGGACGCGCGGTGCTGCGTGAGTATCGTGCAATTGCAAAGCGCGCAGCATGACTGACTGGCCTAGTTCCGGACTCACTGGTTGCCACTGAGCCTCACGATCTTCATCGCAAGCGCCGCGCAGCAGTCAATCCATACTTCTCCAAGCAGAATGTTCGAAAATTGGACCCTGTCGTCATCGACAGCCTGAACGCTATCTTGAAGCGACTTGATGACGCTGCACGATCCGGGACCCCATGGCATGCGAGCTTGGCCTTCAAAGCCGCGACATGCGATATCATCACCTATTTCTCTTTCGGAGAAAGTACCAAGTATATGGATATGCCCGATTACAATGCTGTTTACTTCGAGGCCGTCGATGATCACCTCCACATGGGCTATAAGATGACCTATATCTCTTGGTTGGGACCCTTAATGGACAGAATACCAGCATCAGTGATGGGATGGGTATATCCAGGACTACAGAGTCTGTGGTCAATGCATGCAGTGGGTGACCTCGATCTACTGATCACTCAGCGGGTATTGTGGGCGATGCTAATCTACCGTCAGAAATGGATTGATCAAATCGAAGCGATCCGTGCAGAGCCAAAAAGAGAGGGGTATGAATCTGTATTTCACGGATTACTCCAAGCCGATTTGCCTCCCTCTGAGAAATCCACAGCCAGACTTCGCCAAGAAGCTCAACTTCTCGTACTCGCAGGGCAGGATACTACAGGTAGGCTGATTTGCTTTGAACTATGGGATACCGCCGTTGGCTGACCTGAGAAAGCCTACACGCTATCATGCTTGACATATCGGATTTTAGCGAATCCCGACGTGTACAGAAAGCTGAAGGCCGAGCTCGTCCAAGCAATTCCCGACCCTGATGCACCTCTGAGCTCTGCCCGTCTTGAGCAGCTGCCTTATTTGACAGCTGTCATACAGGAAGGGATTCGCTTGCATCCTGGCGCTCTAGTTCGTCAGTCACGTGTCGCCACGGAGCAATCTATGATATACGTAGACCAGACGACCAAGAAACAGTGGACCATTCCTGCCGGAACTCCGGTGGCCATGGATGCTACATCATGCAACCTGAATGCAGCCTATTGGGAAGACCCGGAAACGTTCCGCCCCGAGCGATGGATAGAGAATCCACGTCTCGACAGACACCTCATCAGTTTCTCGAAGGGTACACGGATCTGCCTGGGGATCAACCTGGCTTACTCCGAACTGTATGTATTGCTAGGTGGTATCGTTCGACGTTATGACCTGTATGATGGTACGGATACTCAGACGTCGCCTACACTTGCGCTCTACGACACTACTTACGATAAAGACATCAAGGTGAGATATGACTGCCTGGTTCCGTTCCCCACAAAAGGCAGCAAGGGCGTTCAAGTCAAAGTCCGGCCTGGTATCCCGGTGTGAGCAAGGATAGCTCGTGTTCGCTGTTGGTGTTTCAAGGATGGTGATGGGGACCACAGCCCATTGGCTCAGACGCATCGATATCAGGCGAACGGTGTTGGGGGTTTGGCATCGCACCTACTATAGCAGCAACGGTACTATTACCAGGTTGTTCTTTACCCTCTGCTGAATCAACAAGCGTGAAAGCTTGCAACTACTGTACAGAACATTTCTCGAGTGTATGCACTTTCCAGATATGGGCATTCCTTGAGACAGTACACGCATATGATTGGCTGTATTGTGGGTGGGGAGATAACCCAACTCTAGCTATACCGGGGGCGGTATCCCGCGGACTGCGATGCGTTGTAGCCTGTGGATGGATGCAGCTGACAAAACCACGCTAAAAGCTCGCTTATTTTCGCTAGCTTAAGCATCCACACAAAAGTTAAAGCAACTAATAATATCTCTCTCTTCTGTACTTACTAACTCTTACGTACCTCTTGTGGGCTCAATACTATACTTTGGGAATCGGGGGTTTCGCCGTGGCGGGCGTTTCGGGGTGACCCTCGGTAGTCGGGTTAACTGCACTTAGTAACATCACCTCTGCACCTTATCTCATCACCTCGTACCTCGTATATTCAAGCAGCACGCCCCAGCATTTTAGGTAAAGACAGGCAGACATATGCAGCTGCAATACGATAGCATCATCGTCAGCAAGTACGGCCGTCCGCTCAGCGCCTCGTAGCACTACAAATGACACCGCCACCGACTGGCTAGGCTGAGCACTACAGTCCTAGCTCCCCGCCTCGACCTCTTCGATTATCAGCATTTCTCTGCACCATAATGGACGATAGCGAGTCCACGGCCATGCCTGTTGAGCCCCTGGAGCGAAGAAGAGTACAGAATCGGCACGCGCAAAGGAACTTCCGAAGTAAGTACCTGCAGCGGACGGACAATTATCAACGCATCCTCTCGTCTTCTTTCACATTTAAAGCCACATTGCAGAAGGCTCTTTGATTTCAAGATACTTTTGCTGTATAATATCTTCTCTGACAGCGTGATAGACCGCAAAAACCAACAACGTGTGAACCAGGCACTGGCAGCATCGCCGATAATCTTCGTCCCGAGCTATCAGCATCCACCGCAGCACCAGCCTCACCAGCCGGCCCAACAGCCTACTCCACCACATAGCCAGACAAATACTGCCTACGGGAGCTTCGACTTTTCCTTCGATCAGCTCTTCACTACTCTTCAAAACGGGGTGGCTAATCACATGCCGCCGCCCATCCAACAAGATGCGATGGAAGCGTCTTCGAGCCTCCCGCAATATAATCCGCATCATAACCCACCACTGCTCCCAAACGCCTCCCTCGATACTGTTCACAACTTGCAGGCTCCGCACAACTTGATTCCCAATGTTATGGAGACATTCCAATCGCCCGGTGTAGCCACGATGATGTCCCCGCCAGCAACAGACAATTTACCTTCGCCCAATTCCGACGACGGACACCTCCCAGTCTTGCATATCGCTGCCTTTCGTGGCCGAACATCCATCGTCTCAATCCTCCTCGACCAATCTCTCCCAATCAACGAACAAGACTCCTCCGGCCGCACGCCCCTCCATCTGGCCGCCATGGCCGGTCATGCAGACGCTGCGAACATACTCCTCGCCCGCGGCGCGTTAGTCAATGCGAAGGATAATCTAGGAAGAACGCCAATCCACTGGGCAGCTCTAGGCCAACACGAGAAAACTCTCAAGGTGCTCATCATCCAGGGAGCGGATGTGAACGCAGCGGATAACAATGATTGGACGGTAGTTCATGTTTGCGCTGAACGGGGTTGGGAGGAGGGCTTGACGGCGGTGTTGCAGGCAGGAGGCGATCTTACGCGAAGAGCGAGGAAGTGTGAGGTTTGGAGACGACAGGAGCTGAGTGCGGAGTGATCATGCACTTGCTTAGTACCTGTAGCTATCCATCATCGCCTGAAGCCAATCCCGGACCGAGGTCATGACTATTTGAAAAAAAATTGGTCGAGAGATACTTGGAGACGACCATCACCGCGTACGAGCGCGCTGCATATGAAGTAAGCTGATCAAGAGACTACATATCGGACCGCAGGGCACGTATGTGGGTAATGTTGGCCGTGAACCATCCATTGACACGGCTCCAGTTCCTGCATACAAAGATCTCAAAAGAGTCGAGGGTTTGCAATCCTCAAGAGTACTTGCGCGAAGTATAACGTCGCCAAAGGAGAGGGGCCGGCAGATCAAGAAGGAACATACCAATGTCGCTGCAACACAGTTTCAAGCGGTCTTTGTTGTCGGACGACTTTTGTATCGCAAATGCGGTGCATTGTCCGACACCATGTACCAGACATTCATGCCTCCACCCGAACGGGAGATACGACTTAGCAAATGACCTTATGAAGTTTAAATGCAGTCCAAATTCTGGCATCTGCTGTCTTCGTATCCCTTCTCCTCAGTTCCTCTGATTTACAGCACCTTCTACCGTGGCCATAGCTCCTCCGAACGCATCAAAACCGGCTCCACAATCCCGTACGCCAGCAAGACCAGCATCGAAGATGATGATGCTTATGAAGATGAAAATGAGAAATGTAATGAGGAAGAGCTTGACGAGCAAATGCATGATGCGGGCATGCCACTGCTACCACCCTGTGTGCGAACGCCTCCTGCGACACCTCCCAAGTCTTCTCTAGTCGACCTTAACTTGGAAACGCTGACGTATTTCCACCATTTCACCACTACGACGAGTCTCACGCTTCCTAGTGCCGAAAGCCCACAACTCGCAACGCACTACTGGCAGACGGACGTTATTCTCCAAGCTCTGGGGCAGCGATGGCTCATGGCGGTCTGTTGGTCATCCCGGCGTGCCATTTGGCCGTACTTGCGGATGATACAGCGATCGAGCGGGTCCACCGCGAGAAATCGGCTCAATATTTTTATTATTGTTTTTTGGAATTCTCCAACGGATGGGAAGAGGTAGCAAACGGCGATTTAATTAAGTATGGAGGTCGAAGCGGAGGCGAGGAAGGCAGGCGGGAAAATGGGATGCATTCTACGGTTGTGCACACTGGGCTTCAGCTGAATACACACTTGATCAAGGCACCATCCCGGAACCGGCGGCCCTTTCTCAACTGCAGTCCATCATGACGACCGTTCGGGGTTTCGGCGTCTGGAGTGACGATAACGATGGTCAAGAGCAAACCTTCGCTCAGGCAAGCAAAATCCTGAACACGAGGAGCGCATCAAATGCCGGAAACTTCGGCGGCTCCCCCTCCTGCGACAACACGCTCTCCACGCTACTTGACCACCTCGGTACACTCCCTTCTCGCATGGCAGAGGCATTGGGAAACCCAGAGAATACACAGGACGTCTTTGCCACGCTGTCGGCCATTGCTGCTTTGGTCGAATGCTGTGTCGCCAGCCTTGCTTCCGACGAGGCGGGAATAGCATGGCGGGCTTGGCGACGTGGGTAACCAAGGTACCAGGTCACTTTAACCACATGATTTCGCGCCACAGCCAAGCCGCCCTCGTGGTGTCAGCTCATTATTGGGTTGTGTTGGCCGAGCGAGACGAGCATTGTGGCTGTTGGTTCTTGAGGGGCTCGGCGAGGAAGATTCTGCCGCGGATTGCAGAACGACTTCCCGCAGACGACTTCGCGGTCCAGAGCCTGGTTGGAAACTTAATAGTATGAATAAAATAATATAGAGATTTTATAGTTAGTTCTAGAACTAACATCTATTAAAATTCCTTATCCTCCCTGACGCCTGAAACCTCGCCATACCATGTACTTCTCGCCTCCCCACCTTCTCCAAAAGCGTACCCAATTCCTCAACGCCAGCCCGATACATGTCCGACCCATTTTCTTCCAAAACACTAGTGGAATGTCGCTATGGTACAATATACAACATTTAAGATGAACCAGCTTTGCCTCCATCTCTATGATGGACATGACTTCCTTGACAAGCCTGCGCGCTTATTCACTTACTTGCCGGATAATATTTATAGAATAAGCCTGCAGAATAGAGCTCGGCTGGCGTCTTCGCATCGGCAGAGGTGATGTAACCCGTAGCTGTCCCGATTTTCTCGGGGGCAGGTGAAGGCATCCAGGGGTGACGAAGAGCGCAGATCAAGCGACGCACGGCGATGCGAGGAATGACAGAAAGCCGTCTTGGTGGTGGCTTCCAGATGTTTTATCCATGACGACGCAAAAGGCCTATAGTTCGTCGGCGAGCACTGTAAGCTCTGCGATGCGTGAAATTGTTGGTTTTCGCGTGCATGTCACAGCCAGACTGGCGTAGATGACTGCTTAACAAAGGCAAGCGAAGGGCGACTGAGGAATGTGGGGAGCTGCGGACACGGCGTGATCCATCGCGCGGCTTATGTCGCCCGTATCCTCAAGGGGGGGAAGGGGGGGGGGGGATCTGTTAGCATCAGAGGCGAATGGAGAGGTTGAGGCAGGGTGTATAGCAAACCCAAGCTTCATCGTCGACTGGTAACGTGCTCGCGGGCGATGGTTTTGGGAGCGAACAAGTCCCCCCTGCTCCCAAAGACACGAGCCTATCAAGGATGAGAATGGCCTACTAAATTCTTCTTCTCTTTTCCAAATTCCGCCCCATGTAGTCTGGAAGTAAAGAGGTCGGTTCCCACCCTTGCACACTAAATCTGGTCTCTCTCCCTAAGAACACAAAAGACTGCGCTGAACGTACGGCTTGGGTCATCCGGGGTACGTCATTTCCTCGGCGAGAAAGCCCAAGCATGTCGGCATATCGTGCAAAAGCCCCGATAGTCCTCCACGCCACAGGATACTTAGCATGGCTGTACTCGTAGAGCGCAATGAGAACCACGTTCGAGAGCAGTTAGGAAGTGCTTGGCCAGCGAGCACAGTGAGCCGCCGTCACGAACCTCGTCTGCGGAAGAGAGGATAGGTATCCAGGAGTGGATCGTACCGAGTAGCCGCGCGAGGTGTCAATCCCGACATTGCCTTGACTAAGGAGCGCAAGGACATGCTCCGCCGCAATACGCAGTCTTCAGTGCATAAATCTATCGCGCAGAAGCGATAGGTTACCATGGGAATGGAAACAGCGGGCTGCGGAAGACCGAGAGCCGCATACCAGCCCAAGCAAAGGTATCAATATCGAGGACAGCATCACGGCGAAGTCCACTTGTGCTTAGCCCTGGCTCGGAGCCGTGGAATGAGTGGGCGATGGGGACACCCCATCCGGCACTATGAGTATCGAAAGGGGCAATAAAGGCGCGACTTGATCTAGCAGGCGATGTCTGGTCTTTGTCGCTGCACCGCTTTGCTGCTTGCAGGCTCGACATGCTTGACGACTGCGTAAGAGGGTGCTCTTTGGAGATGGTGTCTACTACATTCATGCAGTAAGAATGAAGTAGTGAAGAGGAGAGACTGTGGTGATGGAAGCGTGGAAAGGAAGAGTGCTTGCCATTTGGAAGTCGCTAAGCCGGCAAGCGAGAGAATGTCGTAGTCCAACGGTGGGTTTTCAAGCGTAGGCGCAATCTCATCAGAACGAGCATATTTCATCCGTGGATAGTATCTCCCTGCGTTTCCTTTTACCTTAAAAGCCTTCATCCCTCTATTCTATTAACTAAACGTATCTAGTCTATACGCCTATCTAATCTTACCTATTGTATTAAGTACAATACTTAGGCGTATTACGCTAAAACTTACAACGTTATATACCAACTACCTGATAGAGGCTAACCTTAGAATAGGAATATTAGCTGTTTTTTAGCCCACTGGGCCCCTACTAGGGTCGTGGCATGCCCGGCTAGCCATTGTACCAAACTCTGGACTTTTCCCGATATAATATCTACTCTTTAGCTTTAGCATGCATAACTGTTGAGCAACTTTCCACCATACCCGCCACTTAAGCTTCCCAAGGTGAGTAGATTTCCGCATCCATAGGGAGCGCTGTCAATTGCTCGGCCCCAAAATTGATCGGATCGCCCCAGAAACCCTAGCCCAGAGTTAATAAATCCCCTCAGTAGCTTCGAAGCAACCTTGCGTTGACTCACAAAATCGAATTCCGGCATCTCGGCAGCCGTACCGCTCTCAGTGCTCCCCACTATGTTGTTGAAGTTCATTTCATTCCAATCAAATTGCATATAGTCCATCTGCGCATTATCCAAAGGTGGTATTCCCGGGCTCTCCTGCTGTTGCACCTGCATTCCAACCATCTGTGTTGTCGTCGGTAGCAGCGACTCCTGCGTCGTAGCCACGTAAGGGCTCGCCGTTGCCGGTGGATCTGTCGGAGGGAAGGTTGTTGGCACACTCGATAGCTGTCGTTGCCGTGGACTGGTATACGAACTCGAAGTATCCGAATCACTAGTTCTAGAAACCGCAGTATCGCCAGTGACTTTGTCAATCATCGATTTGATGGCCTGCCAGGGCTTTGTATCATTGGTTTCCTTTAGCGAACGGGAGAGTCGAAGGGCTCGGAGGGCGCGTTGCCGGTCGGGTGCGTCAAAAAGGGGGTTGCGAAGTTCGGAGAGGATATGCATTATAGCTTGGAAGGCAGAGTGTGAGCCTATGTGCCATTGGAAGCGGGCAGCATCGACATCAACGGTGGCGCTATTGAGGGTTTCGATGCAGCTTACTGACTTCTCGAAGATGCTACACGGTGTCAGATGTGACAAGTCCAGAAGATTGGGACATTTGGAAGAGCCTACGATCTCCGGATCTCATTTGAGAAGACCACATCCCGATATGCTCGTGGCATGCGGAGCCAAAACAGGAGGTAACATCTCCATTCTAGTAACGCCGACAGCCCTATAGTGAGCCTCTGGATCCCTACCTCCGGACTGCAGAATCTGATGTACTTCCGATACTTTTCTTCGTGCATCTCATTCACCATGGTCTTGATCTCCTCATAGATGTTGCGAAGTTCTTGCGCCGGATCAGGTCCTAATCTTCCGTGCAATCCACTTTCCATCATCTTTCGCTCTAACCGATACGTGCTCTTGACGATACGGCAAAGTGCGCGCATTCCCATAAAGCGAACGAGCTGAAAGGTGCTTGTAGTAAATTTCTCTTGGTCATAAGGGGTGAGACCGGGGCTAGCACCCTCAATGAGATCTTCATCTTCGATGTTGCGCGGTAATAGAGTCGTGTAGTCGTCTTCTGAAATGCTAGGCTCCTGTCCTTTGCACTCCGCAGCTCGGAATTCGAGGTGACACACTTGATGCCAGGTTCTGCGGCGCAATTCTATCGTGACGACATCCCAGGACCCGGCAGGGAAGAGTGAGGGATCTCGGTGCAGGCCTTGGTCGAGCGCTATTCGAAGAGCGATACCGAGTAAAGTCCAAGCTTTTCCTGAACGCAATTGTTAGATACGTGTAGTTGACTGATCGAAAACTACCTACCCATCTCTTCTTCTCGAGTGATGCAAGTTAACCAAATCATGAAAGCCTGAAAAACTTCTAGACTCGGTGTAGTCAGATAATTCTCTCGAGCAAGACTAATTTCTACGCCCAACTCGAATTTCGCCAGCATATCTTCTTTCTTCTCGCCAAATCTATTTTCGACCACGGTCGGGGGCAGAGAGTTGATCGCGGCGTAGAAGACGGCAAAGGACATGGGATGGGTCTCTTTCATGTAGCCGTGGAACTTGCGAATAAGTGTTGGTTTGTGAGTAATATGAACCATGTGGTCTACATTGCAGAAGAAGGCGCCAAGCAGAGTGTCTCGGTGGTCCTGAGATGTCGGAATGAGTTGCTCAAGTGTCTGGCCGATTCGAGCACGACCTAGGGAGAGGAGATGTATCAGATTGTTCTGAGTAGGCGAGTCGTTCCGTTCTTCCTCTTGGTCCCCCAGAAGCGCTTTGATATCTTGAATCTGTTGTTTATGTTAATGATCTTGGCCATGGGATGTGTTTTGCTTTTGAGGCTGCGTTTATAGAGTACCGTATGCTTACCTCATCAGCCAGAAGCGCATAATGAAGAGACGACACAAACTTCGTCTGCTCTCCATCGAGTAGTAGCGTTCCATTATGATTATCCGATGACATGCCTTGCTGCGAGCTCTGGCTATTTGATGGTGACGGTTGGATTCTCGACTCTTGTTGAACTAGGCCGTCCAGATTCTCACGATGGCCATAATTTGAAGGCTGATTCCCCGGTGCTTTCACTACCATTTCCAATAGATGCTCCAGTCTCTCTAACCGTGCTTGCACATCTCCACCTCTTGCTTTGCCCTGACTCGTGCTCATTTTCGAGATTCTACTCCCATTCGGCCCAATGCCGGCTCCGGGCGCTCCGTCTGTCGCATATGTGCAAACGTGGTTCCCTCTTGCACAAGCACCGCATATCGGATGGACATGGTCGCATCGGACCTTCCGCCTTCTGCACGTGAGACAAGAAGAGATGACGCGGTGTCGGCCACCTGGAGGCTTTGCACGGGATCCGGGGGAATGTGGTGTTGAGCTCGGCGGCGACATGTCGAACAATACCCTAAATCCGGAGTGATCAAGGAAATAGATTTGGCCGACCTGGGGGTGTTGAATTGCTGTGTTGCATCGGTCTTCAATAATAAATATGTTCTGGGTCCGAAACGGCATGAGTCTTCAGGGCTTATCACCACGTGAGAGCACACTTCCTATCGCGGTTTAGCGTCAGAAGGCTTTACATCTAAAAGATCTCGCACCAGCCAGTGAAGGGCATACCATGGGAGTGATAGTAATCACTATCCGCTAAACCTAAAGAGGGAATCATAATTACTATTTACATAACTTACAAATTATAGTCGTGCGTTGTAACTACTATCCGCTAGTCCACCCATCGCTGTCGACCACCACGTTCTGACCACACCTCTCGAATTTTGAGCCAAGCACGCTGGTGGGGCTTTTGCCTGTCACTTCACCATCGGAACCTGTTCGGCAGATGAAGCGACTCTGTTTAGAAGATGGCTGCGTCCTCGTCTGCTCTTACAAAGGAGCCTGATGGAGCTACCAAGGTACCTACACATATGCGTGTGAGAGTTCCCTCAAGCTTCTGGACCATGCTCCATGTTGCCTGAATACACCTCTATCCAGAGGTCCCTGAACAGTAAAACTTACCTTTGGAATCGCAATTGAAAAAGATGACAAAGGTGTGCAATTCACAAGTACAGTACATTTGTGCATTAATAATGGGCTGATCTCGGAACTTTAGCCACACAACCCATGAGTCGTTCTACATCATTGAGAGTAATCATCACTGACTCTCATACTAAAGTCGATGGTTTCCCGGATGTATCACCGAATGTGACCCCTTGGCATGCAGTATCGGACCGTCAAGGACATTACGGTGATAAGCCATCCTCCCGTCTCCCAAGTTGCACATTTACGGTGCAATAGCGCTGACGAAGCGGATGAAGCGGATGAAGCGGACGGCAGTTGCAGCTACGGCGGGGTTACTGTGAGGTGATTGGGACGGAATGGGCGGTTGGATTCTTCCCAATTATTAGTAGGAAATTGGAAGCTTTGTGCTCCACGGTATAAGTCTATAAGACAAGTCCTAATACTAGTGTAAGAAGTATATAAGATGGTATACTACTGCACTAATTGCTGTCAGTACTCAATCTTCTATTCAACTACCTAACGCATATTTCCGATCCGCAATTCAATTGGAGCTATGAGTTACCACCACCAGCTTTTCATCAACAACGAGGTACCCTTCCCCCCTCATCCCGCCTCATTTACGCACAATTACTGATCCATACAGCGGGTTGATGCCAAATCTGGCGAAACCCTCAGCGTCTACAATCCACACGACTCGTCCCTCGCAGCGGACAACATTCAAGAAGTCGGGCAAGCCGACGTCGATGCCGCCGTTGCTGCCTCTCGCGCAGCCCTCAAGGGCGAATGGTCCAAATGGACCCCCCAGTAGCGCACCAGCACTATGAACAAATTTGTAGACCTGTTGGATAAGCACGCCGACGAACTGAGATAGTGGGAGAGTAAATGTATGGGCTAGCCGACTGCAATCACAAAGCTCTTATTTGGAGCTACTTCGGCGATATTCCGATGTAAAGGCTCTCAGATGTGGACGGAAACTAGAAATGGGGCGCTGACCGTATACAGACCATGCCGGGTGGACAGACAAAATTACAGGAGAATCGTACCTGGCGTTGGACGGGAACTACAAAGTAAGTGGGTGGTGGTTGGCTCACTGATGACCTGATACTGATCCTTGGGTGCAGATCGTGCAGTACGATCCAGTAGGAGTATGCGCCGGAATTGGTGCGTGGAACGCTGCGCCAGTCTTCTTTGCGTACAAGGTGGCGCCCGCTGTGGCGGCCGGATGCACGTGCATTTTCAAGGCTTCTGAAAAGAGCCCCATTGGGATTTTGCAATTCGGTGACTTGGTGAAAGAGGCTGGGTTTCCTCCAGGTGCGTTGTTCGGTTCTTGATCGGATGTAGGTGTGATCCAGATAGTGAGTGGTGGTGGTAAGACTGGTGCGATGCTCGCTAGCCACATGGACATAAACAAAATCTCCTTTACTGGATCGGTGTCTGCTGGAAAGAAGGTGCAAGAGCTGGCCGCCAAGAGGTAAGGGTACAACTTACACAAGCCGTAAATGACCCGCTGATACGGCCTAGCAATTTGAAGCGCGTCGTTCTGGAACTTGGAGGCAAGAGTCCAAGCTTGATCTTCGCCGATGCCGACTTCGAAAACGCTCTCGTCCACCATAGCCAGGGCTTCCTCATCAACTCTGGTCAGATCTGTGTCGCCCCGTCGAGGACATTCGTACACGAGGATATTGCAGAAAAGTTTGTCGCCGAGTTGAAGGTACGATTCCAGCAATTCGGTCTGGCATCTGGCTAGCCGTGGGACGAGACGACATTCCTAGGTCCGCTGGCAGATGACAAGCAGTTCGACCGCGTCATGGGTTTCCTGGAGAGCGGTAAGAAGGAGGCCAAACTCGTCACTGGAGGCGGGCGACATGGTGATAGTGGGTACTACATCGAACCGACCATCTTCCTAAATCCAAAGGATGATGCAAAAATCTACCGCGAGGAGATCTTTGGACCTGTGATTACGATCCGAACGTTCAAGACCGAGGAGGAAGGCATCTAGCTCGCCAACGACACGAGTTACGGTCTCGCTGCGTACATCTTCACTTCTTCGATGAGCCGTGCCCTTCATGTCGCCAAACAGATTGAAGCGGGTGTAGTGAGTATCAATGCAGCCGGTAGTGGTAACATTGAAGTCCCGACCGGAGGTATGAAGCAGAGCGGTCTCGGACGCGAGGGCGGCCGTCAAGGTATCATGCACTATCTCGAGCAGAAGATGATCTCCATCAAGTGAGTGACCAAGTCCTGGTTATCGGCGACTGCTAACGAGGAGTAGCATGGCTGTTTAGGCACAGACTATCCAGAGCGGGGTATGGGTATGGAGGGCCGGCTAGACACAAACTGTGAGGGTGAGGAGTGAACGGGTCAATAGTTAGTGTGAAGCATGGTTCTGACGGCTGTTTCAAAAAGTACAACCACAACCAAAAAATACAATACCATTCGTAGATTGAGGGGACAAGATGGCATCGTGAGCGTCGTGAGTTGTGAAAGGGGTTGCAGTGTGCACGACGTTAATGAGGCGAGCTCGCAGCCACCCTCTAGCCCAAACAGCAACGGAGAAACACAGCAGCCGACGCACCACAAGGCGCCCGTCACACGTCACAGGCCTTTTTAGCCCACCATCGACTGTGAGTGGCCCATCCAACCGCCAGGGCGACGGATCCATGGTTTCTTGTCACTTCCGCCCGCGATGGCCATGCAACCTGTGAATTGAAGAATGAGGGCATCCCTCCTCGCCTCCCCAGCCTCCCCCAGTGAGCGGCGAGTGCTGCCACGACCCTGAGACGCCGAGAGCGGTCAACGACAGCAGCTGAAAACACCTGTCTTTTGCCTATCTGGTCTGTCTGGTCTGTCTTCCCGACGCCACGCACCCCGTGACAGAGACATCCACAGCAGCATGGTGGCCCGCCATGGCCGAACTTGATCCCGGTGCGCTTCCCGTCCGTCTCAGTCCCGATGAGTGAAGTGAAGTGAATGCATGAGCGAGGCTGACTGAGCGAAGCTGTGCGCCATTCAACCCTCAGCGCCCTGAAGCAGTCGTGCCCCTCGGCCGAATTCCTGGACTCGTCCTCCTCGCCGCCCCGCGAAATGGACAATCCGTATGCCGAAGCCGACGCCGAGTGGTCGGACGAAGAGGTGCTGCTGCCCAAGAACAGGCGCAAGACGCAATATGTGCCACCGCAGATCAAGATCCTGAGGACCGCCGTGGCGGGGGAGTCGACGTCGGGCTCGGAATCGCCTAGTCCGAACCACCTCTCCGTCAATGTCTCGCCCCTGATACCCCCGAAATCGCCATCGCGGCCAGACGTACGACCGGGAAGCAGCCAGGACGATCTCGTGCAGCGCTTCTACCAAGTGACCAGAGAGCGGGATGCGCTGCGCAAAGAGCTGCAGAGACAGTCGATGGGAGCCCACGGCATACCCACGCGGGCATCCGTCATATACAAGTCGGAAGAGAGGTCGCTGATCGAAGACCTCCAGAACCTGCGCTACGAGATCCGCGTATGGACCGAAGACTACTTCAGCGGGCCTCTCACGGCTCGAGCACGACGTCCGCATATGCACACAGCCAAGGAGCTCTTCAGCTCGCTGGCCGACAACCACACCACCTACCTCAAGCACCACGAGGACAGGCCGCTCCTCATGCAGGCCTACATCTGGTCAAAACTGCAACAGCGCATCTTCAGTAATTTGCACAAGGGTTGTGGCTACATCTGGGCTGGCAAGCTCGGTGACCGGAAGCTCAGACCCATCAATGATACACTGCGGAAAGGTATATTCTTCCCGCGTAGCTCGCTGCCACAGAGTACTCATCATCATCTCTCAGCTGTCAAGAACGAAGACCAAGCCCAGGAATACCATCAATGGCGCGCCCTGACAGTGAATCTGTTGGTGCCACAGATCGATGGCAAATGGAGTCCCACCTTCGATGCGAAACCGATCCTGAGGTGGATGAGGAAGTTTTCCGGCCGGTTGAGGAAGAGATTGAGACCTTGGAGCACGCGCTCGCTTCGGGACGGGAAGGAGCAACTCTACACCATCATCTCGGCGGCCGTGGCTCTCGATCTCAGAATGAAGAAGCAGCGTGCCGACTATCGCTTTGTCACCTTCACCGGTGGCCGGCAGAACCAGTTCTGGGGCTATGGATTCTACGATTCGGAAATGGAAGACATTGACGAGGAGGAGGAGAGGAGAGGTCGCAAGGTACAGATGAGTTTGGCTCCGGCGCTCGAGAGATGCGGGAATGCGAATGGGCACGTCTTTGACCAGAACTTCATACTGGTCAAGGCGGATGTGACGTGTAAGAGGCTGGAGAAACCCCGACCACCACCTGGAAAGAAGATGGGAACGAGAACAAGCTTTTGGAGCAATCGTGGCGGATGAAACACCTGCGAAAGGTGTCATCTCCCCATATTTCTGTGAGTTCGCAACGCAGCGCCTTGCCTATCGCACAGCTTTCAAAAGATGGTAGTGGAGGGATTGTAGAAGCTTCGACGAAGCAGGTCAGGAATATGTATGCATATGGATGTAGTTACGCGGTCTTTGGTCAACGAGGGGAGGAAAACGAAACGCAGCTTAGACGCTGGAAATGTAGAATATCATTAAAAGCACGAATTATCATTATTAGGAATGACATCGTCCCAGCAAAGTTCTAAGACAGAAGCCCTTCGCAGATGCTACATCCCAATAGGGTTCTACTTCGATCAACATTAGAATCAACTGCGTCACATGAGAACGGTTATAGCCCCACCGCACAACGTACGTACACAAACATGATGGATATTTACTCACTATAGGACCTGAGATTGTCCGTGGCGCTACATAGGAGCGTTCTTCCAAGTGTACATTATCGTCAATTCCGAGATTAGAACGTTCAAATGTTATCCATCATTGTATTCCTTGAAGACTTTAAAGGTCACGCCGCAAGACAAGACCCTTAAATTCTCCATCGCCCAATGTTAGTCTCACTTTTTTTGTGGAAGCCTTCATGAGAAGCTGGGAAGGAAGGGTTAGATTGCATCGATTAGAGTGTTTTATAAGCTTCTTTCTGAACACTTTGTTGCGTGCAACTAAACGCTAATTAAGATAGTAATTGTCAGAGAACTTTTCACAAACCATCATGACCTCTTGAGAACACATGGAGAAGAGGCATACATTAGGCTTAGTCCGGTCGAGCATACTTGTCAAACCGGATGTAGGCAAGGCTCTATCCCGCGCGATGCCCTGCAGAAATCAACATGCTCTATCTACAGTGATGTTTACAAACTTTATCTTTGCACACCTGAGAGCCACGGTCCTCCACCAATGCATATGCCTACAATGCCACTTCGTATCTTACAACGCAACCATCTATGGTCTCAAGTCCGCCTCTTTTAGATTATACCCCTTCATAGCCTCGGCAAAGCCCTTACTTTTCAGTATCTCCTCCACCTTCTCCAACATCGGCCCTTCCCTCCTCCTGCTGTGATCGCCGTCCTTCAACTCATAACCAGCCCTCGTCGCCGTAGCCAAATCTTCATACTCCCAGATATTCGCCTTCATACCCACACCATGGTACTGATGCTTCTGCAAGAAAGCCAACCACGCCTTCACTACATCCGTGTGTCCGTCCTGGATCTGAATGAGTCGTCGCATCGTGATACGCTCGAAGTTTTCCTGCGATTTCTTGAAAATGAAATTGGCGCGTGGCACGGTCCAGCGCTCAGTTATGCGTGGTAGAGGTATGGGGCCGCGGGCGCAGAGTCCCATGTAGTAGGCTGCGCGCACGGCGAAGTCGGCGAAGAGGAGAAGATTGCGGATCGAGTAGGTGCGGAGTTGCAGGTCGCAGACAGGGACACCGTATTCAGGGACACGACGGAGAGGACGGAGATGGACGGCCTGCACGTTGATAGGGTCACGAAGCTCATCGAGAGCCTTTTGGGTTTCGGGATCGAGAGGTTCCTTCTCATCGGGGAGTTTGATGCCTCGTTCCCTATAATCAATTAGTACCGAAGTGGCTATAAAAACAGAGCAAGGCACGTACTTTGCCAGCTTGATGGGCTCGATGCCCGCGCGCTTGTACATGTGCAGCAGCGTCATAGAATCGGGCTTCTTCAGCATCCTCTGCCATTTTCTATCCGCCTCCTCCTTCGTCTTCGGATCTGACGCCTCCAGTTTCTTTTGCGCGAGGTAGTTGCTGTTCATGAGCCTGTTCCTCGCGTTAGCTGCGACCCTGAGACGAAGACTTGTATTGTGCATACGTTCTGTATTCCTTCGGATCGAGCCCCATCTCCACCAACCGCTCGTCCAGCGACACATCCCCACTCTCTATCTCTGCAAAGACATCTCTGCCACCCCAATCCCTAGTGTCTCTGGGCTCGCGCTCATCGTCTTCGTCGGCTTTCGAGCTCCTCGTCCGCGAAAAGGTCTGGGGGCCGGCGAGGCCGGTTCTGGGTGATATTATCTGTCTTCACATTAGACCATGCGCAACAATTCTTCCAATTCCCTTCTCCGTACCTGTATCCTTCTTGAAGGGGCCAATAAAGGCCGTAAAGACCGTGGCGCTGCCATTGCTGGATGATGCGACTGTCGCGAGGACCATCGAAAGTTCAAGGTAAACCAACGACGCTAGGGCACACACGCTTACCGCCCGGCAGAAAGCCACATTCGGAGACCACCGCCCGCAGGCGTCGCCAAGACCGAGTTCTAACAACCTGCCCAACTCGCACACTCTCACAAATACTTCTTGAAGACTATATATCCTAGGTAAAAGTTCGCTTCCCGTTGTATTGCTACATATAACATCATCCTCCCAATATGGATACCTTGGACCTTGCCGCGCCGAACGCATACGCACGGGCTCTCGAGACGGCCGCATTTGTGCGCTCAAAACTACCAGAAGAACTTCAGAAACCGAAAGTTGCCATTGTTTGCGGTTCAGGACTTGGAGGTCTCGTAAACACAATCGAAGCCGAGCCGAAAGTGGAGTTGGCCTATTCGACCATCCCAAATTTTCCACGGAGCACGGGTGAGTCAACACAAAACTACCATAGGTAACGTTGGAAGTAGAACTGCAGTATCAGTGCACTGACACATGGGATTATAGTCCAAGGTCATGCAGGAAACTTTGTGTTTGGCCAGATAGGTCCGCAGAAGACGCCTGTAACCCTTCTTGTAGGCCGTGCACAGTCAGTCATTGATCACAAAGCCCTGAGGCTGTAGGGTGGGGTCTTAAGGCTAATATTGACAGCTTCTATGAGGGTCACACCATGGACCTAGTCACCTTTGCAACGCGGGTATGCAAGCTTTTGGGCATAGAAACAATGATTGGTGCGTCGGTTCCCATCCATGGGTAGCTGTCAAGCACGTGGTCTAACGTTGAACATAGTTACGAATGCTGCCGGAGGCCTGAATCAAGACTACGCTGTGGGAGACATTGTGTGCCTGAACGACGTATATCCGCCCTTTCTCCCGACAGACCGACCACAGGCTGATAATTGTAGCACCTCAACTTAGCGGGCCTCGTCGGTGTCCACCCGCTGCGCGGGCCCAATATTGAGGAACTTGGCGTCCGTTTCCCACCACTGTCCGACGCATACGATCTCGACTTGAGGCGGCGAACACATCGAGCCTGGAAGAAACTGGGCCTCGACCAGCAAAAGAGACGACTACACGAAGGCGTTTACGCATTTGTAGGCGGACCGACGTAAGTCATCGGGAAAAAGGCTCGTCTTGATCGATTAGACTAATTGCGTAAAGGTACGAGACCAGGGCCGAGTGCAGGATGCTACGAATGCTTGGTGCAGACCTTGTTGGTATGTCGACAGTACCAGAGATCATGGTTGCGCGACATGCTGGAGTGAGAGTGCTAGCATTCAGCCTCGTGACCAACAACGCTGTGCTCGAACCCGGAGTAAAGGGCGATGATGAGACGATCCAAGGAATGAGCATAGCTGAGCTCGAGCAACATCTAAGCAAAGGCAAGGCGAATCATTTAGAGGTTCTAGAGGCTGGGCGAGAGGCTGCCAAAGACATGCAGGCATTGGTGAAGCAGATACTGTCGGATCTGTACGAAGGTTAGAGATAAGCGAAGAGGTTGATTGGAAAGCCTTACGTCTCTAGCCTGACCTCCCATAAAGAATCATCGATCATAATAGCTTGACCTGCGCCGTGTCTGATGCTACTGATGAGATGCGGGATGTGTGGTGTAGGTGCTTCTCTCAGCTCTCACGGCTTGACAATCTTACCCTTGCGGCGCTTCTCCTGCAATGCCTTGTAGAAAGCCTTTTTGCCGCTGGATTTGCGCTTCAAGATGTCGTTGTACTTGCTCTTGAACTTTCCAGAGCTTTCCTCTTGTGCAAGCACTTCCTCGACGAACGTCCTCTTCCTGTCCTTGTTGTTGATGCGGCTGTTGAAGTACTCTGTCGGACCCTCAATCATGGTGCCGACCTGACTATATTCAGGAACATCCGATTTAGAGTCAGACTTCTTGTAGTGGCGCTTGGGGTCGAGCACATTGCGCATCTTTAGAAGCTGTAGGTCGCGGCGCAGTTCGGGTGTGAGGTCGGTGCGGGGCAAGTTGAACCAGTCAGGCCCAGCAGTGGCCTTCTTTTCCTGTGCCATGGTTAGCAGGTATGCCTAAAGCACATTGCAATGACAGAAGTTGAAGAGAAGTGCCTCAGTGTAACTATGATAAAGAACCCTCAGTGGTGCAGGAAGGCGAACCAAGACGGCGCCCGAGTCTGCTCAGTGAAGTTTGGGATAATTATCATCAACGGCAAGAAAACTGTGCGCGGGAAGGCGCGTACCTCTTTGTGCTGCTTCTTGACGGCGATGGGGTCCTCAATCTTTTTGATGCCGTTGGCCAAAGCCTGCTCTTTCTGATTGACTAGCTTCGATGAATCCAGGCGTGTGATGGCGCCCTGGGTCTTGAGCAGGTTGTCGGCAATGTGGCCTGGGTTCAATTTTGGAAGCTTAAACGGTGCATCGGGAGCTCCGCCTGTCTGTTTCTCGCACATGCGACGAGAGGCATCGTCCAACATCTCCCGGACCTGATCGTCGGTGAGCTCCTCATCCGTGTCATCCTCGAGGAAGCGCCGGTGCGCCGGCAGCAAAGCCATGGTTGTGGTTGTCAAAGGTGCTGTGGAAAAAATTTAGGATTTATTCTCGAGGTCTGCGCTAGCACGGCTAAACCTCGGCGGATCCTTCCATCTGAACTGTAGTATACAGACATAGTTATATCTCGTGGAGAAGAGAAAGTCGACATTGAGGGCAGCTTTTTATACTACGCTGCTTATACAGCTCTGCTAAAGATTTGATGGGCAACTTAACATTGAGTTGCTGCTGCCGGCTCTTTCAATCCCGCCAGAGGTTGTCTGGATTTTCCACGCTTCAGCTGTCCATTCCAGCATCGCATACACACGTCAAAGCCGAGCACTTGACTCTCTGACGCAAGAAGTCGATCTGAAGCTTGACGACGGACGCATGCTGGCGTGGGCGTGGTCAGTCCCGATTGACAGCTCAGCACTTCCTGGCTGAATGCGAGTGCTGCCCGTCCAATCAACGCCCGCATGACACTGCTCCCTCCAATCATGGTCGAGGCCTTGATGTGAATGTGTTCAGTGAAGTCGTCGAGTCCGCAGTGCGTAAAGCATTGCTGTATGTGACAGGGCGGCATGGCTGCAGCGCTGTCACTTTGCTCGACGGCCGGGCCGCTGTTGCTTGTGCGACGTGCAGTGGGTGATATACATATAAAGCGAGCAAAGTCGAGGTGACGAAAGTGGTGCTGTCTGCCGTCTGCCACTCTGCTCATCCCCCCCACACTAGACTGGCCCGCGAGACCATCAATCTCTCGTCTCTAGAAGATCCAGCAGTCATATATCGCTGTTCCTATTCGTGTGTGGTTCGTGTGGTGAGGTCATCGGCAGTCCGGAACCGCTTCGCCCCGTCATCAAGTAACCATCCGATTGGCAAATCGCTGGCAATTAGCACCACTTCACTCAACGCGCTCGGTCGCGTCGCATCCATCGCCAGGTAAATACTAGACTCCCCCCGTTAGCAGTGACTGCACAATGCAAGACGTTCCACCGGCCTCCACATGTACTGACTGCAGGCGGCAGCGATTCCTAGCCATTTGTGCGCGCCCGTCCTACACGGCTCCCCCGCTTACCCTCTTTGCAAGCGTGCCATCCACTCACACTTCACCCACACCGAGACCACGGCAGCGCAGCTTCTATCACAAACAACCCACCCCGACGCCATCACCCATACCCATTGGGCCGCGCGCGTCGCCGTCTGCACCGATCCGTTGCCAGGAGCCACACTGACCGCAAAACGGCTGCAATCCCTGCCTGCCCGCGTAACCTCACCGCCGTCGAACCGCAATGGACCCAACGAACCTCCAGGGCCACGGCCAGCCTAAGATGCGCCAGGCGCCCGCTGCGCCCCGTCGCTACGATGGTCAAAACGGCAATCCCATGTATGATAGTGCAAACGGCGGCCACTATGGTTTGTTTGCCTCCACCCAACCTCGTGCGCGACGGCTGAGAGAGCTCTGCTAACAAGACAACAGGTGCCTCCGCAGCCGTACGTCATGAGCGCCCGCTCCCCCCATCAACCCATCCGCCCCTCACTCACTGATTTGGTCTAGATTGCCGCCCAGGGCCATGCCCCCGATCAACAGCTCTTCACCGGCGCGTGGCAGAACGTACGTCGCCGACGCCGTCCATGACAGCTCGAGGAGCGCAAGCTGACGGTAGTACAGGTGAACCAAGGCTTGAACCATCAGTACCGCGACATCCTCAACACATACTGGCAGCAGCAGGTCACCAAGCTGGAGACGGACGAGCACGACTACAAGCTGCACCAGCTCCCGCTCGCGCGCATCAAGAAGGTCATGAAGGCCGACCCTGAGGTCAAGATGATCTCGGCCGAAGCCCCTATTCTCTTCGCAAAGGGCTGCGACATATTCATCACAGAGCTGACCATGCGTGCATGGATACATGCTGAGGAGAACAAGCGCCGCACCCTCCAGCGGTCCGATATCGCTTCGGCGCTCTCCAAGTCAGACATGTTCGACTTCCTCATTGACATAGTGCCTCGTGAAGAAGCCCATCCGCATAAGAGGACAGGTGGACAGAGCAATGCTGCTGTTCAGTCATCTGCTAACGCATCTGTCCCGCCGGGTGCACTCGCGCAGCAGGGCGTGCACCAACAACATCCAATGGCTCCGCCAGACTATGGCTTGGGCCAGCACATGCCCCAGGAAGACTTCCGCCAGCAACAGGGCATGTATCCAGGTCCCGTCCAGAGCGACCCCAATGCGTACGGCCAGCAGCAGATGTTCGACCCGGGCTATGGAGTCTACAACCCAATGGGCGGACAGCCGGTATGTTGAAATCCCATCCACGTGTGCAAGCAGCTTGCTGACTTAGCCAGCAAATGTACCCTGTTGGCCAACGCGGACCTGATCCCACCGGTGCCGGAGACCCGAATCAGGGCTACCGACCACATGACGGCGAGGGAGACGCCGACGCAGAGGGGGACCGAGAGGACTTCGGCCCGTGATTTCACTTTACATGATGTCACCATGGCTGACTAGAGACGAGCAGATACAAGAGTCAGAGTCGAGACAGAGCCAATGTCCTGTTTGATATGTTGAGGTCAGCCAGAGCGCCCTTCCCCGTGACAGGCTGGTGGGGAAGGTCGGCCCATATTGTTTGGAATTATTCACTTCAGCCATTAGGGCACACTGGGCGTTTTCCCTGGAACAACCCGAGCGAGGCACGGTACGGTGTTTGGGCATGGTTGGCTTGATAAATAAGGTTCGGCCGCGGATGCGGAATGCTCGACTAGGGGCATGGCGTACGTACAAACAAGCAAGAAAGTAACTGCGATGGTGCTCTTCTTCTGCCGGACTGAGGTATATCATATATGCCAAGAACAAGGGTGCGACAGTTCAACAGACCGGCCCAAGCCTCAAGGTGACCAGGTCGCCACGACCCACGTCCGTTACCTTTCCCCGCCATCATTGGCCCGTGCCCATCGCGCCTTCCCCCACCCCACTTCGTCACAGCCAACGGAGCAGTCTCGTGCCCTGCTCAAGCTCCTCCCACTCTTACTTAGCCGTGTATCACCCACGAACAAAATCCTCTCTCTCCCCTTCTCTTCCACTACTTTTCTCAGTCCCATCAGTCAAGCTTCATCTCCCATCTCTCAACGCTATAGCGACTTCTAATTGACTATACCCCGCGTCTTCTACTCTCTCTCCAAGACCTCAACACTCAACAAAATGGTGAAAGCCGTTGTTGCTGGCGCCTCCGGAGGCATCGGACAGGTGAGCACGCAATTGACAGATTGACCCCTCGACAGCCATAGCTGACGACGATACAGCCATTGTCCCTTCTCCTCAAGTCTGACCCCAATGTCACTGAGCTCGCGCTCTACGATGTCGTTAACACACCCGGTGTCGCCGCCGACCTTTCACACATCTCCTCGCCCGCCGTAAGCACGCACACGCGCAATGGCATGCACGTAGACTGATATGGTCAGGTCGTGAGCGGTTACCTCCCCAAAGATGACGGTCTAAAGCACGCGCTCACAGGCGCTGACATTGTTGTCATCCCCGCTGGCATTCCCCGTCAGTACAAGACCCCGTAGGTTACGCCTAGCAGTTGCTGATTTCGAGAAGGCAAGCCTGGCATGACCCGTGATGACCTCTTCAAGATCAACGCTGGCATCGTTCAGGGTCTCATCGAGGGCATCACCAAGTTTGCTCCCAAGGCCTTCATCCTCGTCATCTCCAACCCGGTCAACTCAACTGTCCCCATCGCCGCCGAGGTGCTCAAGCGTGCCAATGTGTTCGACCCCAAGCGATTGTTCGGTGTCACCACCCTCGACGTTGTCCGTGCTGAAACATTCGTGGCCAGCATTGTCGGAGAGAAGAACCCCTCAAAGACGACCATTCCGGTCATTGGTGGACATTCTGGCGAGACAATTGTCCCTCTCTTCAGCCAGGCTCAACCTTCGGTCAACATCCCTGCCGACAAGCTCGACTCTCTGGTCCACCGTGGGTAGCATGACACTCCATTGAGAAACCAGCTGACTCTGCAGGTGTTCAATTCGGTGGTGACGAGGTTGTCCAGGCCAAGGAAGGTGCCGGTTCAGCTACTTTGTCCATGGCCTATGCTGGCTACAGGTATGTTGGATCTCGAAGTTGAGAGTGCAGGAACTTATTCAGTACAGATTCGCCCAGAAGGTCATCAAGGCTATTCAGGGTGAGAAGGGCATTGTCGAGCCCAGCTACGTCTACCTCCCAGGTATCCCTGGTGGCGATGCCATTGCCAAGGCGACTGGCGTAGAGTTCTTCTCTGTCCCAATCGAGCTCGGCGTAAGTTTTTGCCTCTTAAGAGCTACACCTCCGCTGACATCGTATAGCCCAATGGTGCTGAGAAGGCCATCGACGTTGTGAGCAAGGCCAACGATGCCGAGAAGAAGCTCCTCGAGGCTGCCTACGCCGGCCTCAAGACCAACATATCGAAGGGTGTTGAGTTTATCGCCAGCCCTCCTCAGAAGTGAGTGGACCCACAGCTTGTCGTTCGTTGCCGCGTAGTCATGGAGAGTATACTCATAATGCCTCTGGCAGATAGACTATAGACAACTTGTCAATTGAGGATGCATCGCACCCCATCAAAAGAATCTCACACTAGGTGTTTACACTGGAACCGGGTATATCTAGGGTAGAGCAGGCGTTGGTGCCTTGGTCAGATAGCCAAATCAATGTGTTCGGTGACGAATAAATCACAATGACCTCTTGTCTCCTTGCTTGTGATGTGGCTTCATTGCACATTTCTCTTCCGATCGTTTGATGCAACCACAAGGTCCTAAACTCCGCCCAATGCTCGCTGAAATGACATGGTATCGCTACAACTCTGCGCGAGCACCTCAGGCCTTCGCACCCACAGTCCGTATCTGGAACGTCGCCGCAGGCAACCCACTCGACTCCGCCGTCACGGTAGCCGTGACCCCCAACCCTGCCAAACATCCCCTCACCAGCCCCGCCGGGAAATACAAGAACGGCTGCGCTCTCGCTATACTATTCGCATCTCTCCCCAAAGCGGGATCACCACTTGCCGCAGCCGCCGCAGCGACGGCCGGATCGTAATGTTTCCGTGTATCGAAGCTCATGCGCGTCAACGGTTTAAAGGTGTTGTCGGTCAGAACGTAGATGCCGCGGTGATTTGTCTTGAGATTGTCGATCTGTTTCCTAAAGAGCAGTGTCCAGAGGTCTTTGCAGAGGAACTTTATCGTCGAGAGCGGGTCGGAGGGACGGGGAGTTGTGCGGGAGACGCTGTCGAATTCAAACACTGGTTAGAGTGGGGGGAAGAGAAGGGAGGGAGGGAGCGCGTTACCGTTCTACAATGCCCAAGCCCACCCTATACCCCAGACTTTCTAACCTGTGGAACACGGCTTCACGGGCTTCTTCCTCGTCTATTACCGTCGCAGTCCCTGCTGCTGCAGCTGCTCCGCTGGCGCCGACGGTGCTACTTGCGTCGTTGTCGGCTTCGCCGGTGTTGGGGTTCGGGTTGGGGTTTGAAGATGCAGGGTGCAGCCATTCTTCTTCTCGCGCGGCGAGGTCGGACGATATGCGATAGGCCATGGGGACGAGTTCTATGAGGAGGAAATCGAGCGAGGACGTCGAGACGTAGGTTGCTGTTGGGTCGGGGAATGCGGTGTCGCCTGTGGCGGGTGTGGGGGTTGCCATGGCGGCCGGGTTGGAGAGAGCGTGTCGTGTGGGTACGGTGTTGTATGCGCGGTCTGTCTTGTAGTATGGGTTGGAATTGGCGGTAGGTCGGGGGTTGGGTACGGGTGGTGGGGAAATTTTGGAGCTCGGGGCGGCGCGTTCGGGGGTGCGAAGATGGTGGTGAGGGAGAGGTAGAGGCGATGTGAGGTCGCTTATCGCACGGTGAGGTTGGAGGGGATTTCACGGTGGGGTTTCGGAGGAGGGAAAGCTGTTGAATTGGATGTTGGTGTGTGTGGTGGGATTCGTGCATTGAAGTGTGTGCAAATACTGCGGGTGAGTTTGACAGAAGAGATGTCATTGCTTGGCATCTGTCTTGAACTTCTTCCGAAGGCAGTTGCGGTGACTTCTCCTCATAAACTTCAACATTATCATTAACGCACGGTTTGCTAATTGAAGGAATACGTTTAAATTGAAGCTGGAGTAGTATGTTCTTTTAGCAAGTGGTCCTGCTGCGTATCGCTTTTGAGGGATTCCCTCTACGTTTGTTCAGCTGCAAAAAACATTTGCCCGCACACCCCCTTAACGAGAACTCCAATGCATCATTTGATTTGTAAGTATGATTGAGCACAAAATCAATCAGTTTCTTTGGTCCAAAAATGCCACACGTAACTCCAAACTCCGAACTGGCATCCACTATCTTTCATTCCCATCGATCTCAATTGGTCGGACGATTGATACCAACGGATTATCGTTCCTCGTTCTCCCTGAAGCAGTTCTTCCCATGATCACAAACCAAGCGTCCCCTTTCTAGACAGGCACTACAAATCACCCCTCGATAGCACAATGGATATGGCAAGCCCTTCAGACACGACTGCAGACCACTCTGTTTGCAACGAAAGCATGGTGCCATTTCGTCATCCGGGCATAGAGCTCGATCTGGAAGACTGTGCACCCACGAGTTTGAGCTCGATGAGAGCTTTGCGTAATTCCGGAATGGTGGTGGTGCGGCTGCCGAGAGACGGTTCGGTGCTGCTCTCACTTCCCCGCCGTATTCAACATTTGCCCAGGAAGCGAAAGACGGTTCCACGTTGAGCGAGGGAGAGCATGCTCGGTCCTCCTGTTCATACTCATACTCCGGCATAGAACAGATCGGGTCCAGTGCGCGAAAGACTGGAGCACATTCAGGAACATGCATGTGCTGTCTTGGTCCGTCGACAAGCACGGTGTGCCAGGAATTCGAAACTAGTGGTCGGGGTCGGGGTCGATCAGCTGTAGAGGTATACGAGGTTCCGTGGTGCCAGTCTTTGAAAGTTATGGGGTGAGTCGCCTCAGATTCGTGAGGGACTGGACCGTCTCGAATAAAAGACATGTTGTGAGTCGAAAGAGATATTGAGGTTGAGGGTTGAGAAGCGGAGTTTAGCTGAGGAAGTGGGTGTAATAAATGCTGTGTTGAGGAGGCACTGCCGCACTGCCACTAAGGCTGAGTTTTCGTATGCAAAGCGTCGATCATACCATCTTCACATACGACACAACTTTGGAACCCGGTCAGTCGAGGCTCTAGGAGCAGGCAATATGTCGATAGATACGGCACGTCCTTCGAGCACGCCAGATGGAAGCCACTTCTCCATGGAAGATTTGAAACTGGTACGTCATCTAGGTGCTGCAAGCAATGTGTACTACTCAGTTGCCTATGGAAGGATCCGAGCTTGATGAGATCTCTCTCCGGCCTCTCCGCTCACTATTGAACTCCAAGGTGTTTCCTGGGATAGTCGACAATTCTATGCCAGGAGACGGAACGCATTATTCTTCAGACACCTTATATCCAGGACTCGAACATGTTCAGTTCAACGCAGACCTGGCTGGAGCCAGATTATCAGTACGACCCTCCCATCGCAGTCTATTTCTTCATTCCAGCGTGTAGTACTTGTCACTGTTACATTCATAAAAGCATTCAGCACTTAAGTTTATTCCGTCAAGCTCACACACCAGCACAGTTAGATCCATCTCCCAACCCTCTCATTCCGCTGCTCAATGCTGCCGTCCATTTCTTCACACTTGCGCCTGAGTGCGACGAGTCTGCTGATGAGTCCGGAGACATCCGCCCGCACCGTCACAGACTAGCTTTCCTCCTGCTGAACAAGTACTACACACTACCGCGTTATCACACATCGGATACACTAGCCCCCGCAAACATGACTGCAGCCCACTCTGACGACACTTTTCGCATAGCTTTCTTGGAGTCCCTCGGCTTGGTGGATCTTCAGCTCCGGAAGGTTGGCCAGTTCCATCTTCCACGAAAGAGCAAAGCTCCCCATTTACGGGATTGTAGTATCCTTGAAGGGTTTGAGTTGAGTGATCTGGCGTGTAGCCATATGAATCGACGTTGCCATTTCTTGAGACGTTTCTCGAACTGGTCGCATAATTGTGTTCGACAATCGAGCCGTTGTGCCGTCCCGAAGATGCCCGGCCAGAGTAGCCAAGCGTATTACTATACGAATGGTCTTTGTGGTTGTGTCTTGAATTCCTGGAGCTTGTTGTGCGGTTGTCATTGATAGCCGATCTGTTCGTAGTCGATCTGTTGTTGGAAACCGAGTAATGATCATTTTCGGTTGAAATGTAGTCCATCGTGCGTGTTTTCACCAACGAAAGGACATGAGAGATGCAAACGACTGACAGACTTGACAGTGAAGGGATAGGGGTAACAGCACGATATGCTCTCAGCTGAGGATGGGACTTATATACACAAGTATCGCATAGCCACTGCCAGCGCATGCAGCCAAGGTCACGAGGCTCGCGAATCACGACGCTGCAGCATTTCGATGCAGACCAGGCTGAGCCCAACTTCCACCCGCCTAGACGCACTCCCCAGCTCGCCCACAATCATGAATACTCCCCAAACCCTGCCAACCTCGTCCAATGCACCCACAGCCGAAAAGGCGAAGCCATGGAAAACCATCGGCTACCGCGGCTTTTCCAATTTCCTCGCCTCTGACAATGACTTCCTTCTCTTTCGAAAATTCGGTGCTCTTAACGCGAGGCTGCTGCTGTACTTACAAGACGAGATAGTGCAATTAGAAACAACACTGAACGCTCTGGAACAACACCATTCCCGCAAAGAAGCAGACGATATCCACAACGGGTCGTTCCGCGAAGACGCACTCCCCCACCGAACACAGCTCCTCTCCGTCATCAACATCAAAATGCGGCAATACAGTGCGTCCATAACCATTTCCACAACCTCCACCCCGACTTCTCTCACTGACCTATCACGCAAAGATGAACTCCTACTCCAACACTCCCAACTCTGCGCCAAACCCGCCGTCCCACCCAACCACATCCGCAGCGTCTCAAACTGGTTCTCCCACACCCAAAACGCCATCCACGACGAAGAACGCGCCTACATCACGCACCCCACCGACCTCATCCAACTCGTCCCCAGTTCCTACACGCCTATCCGGAGTCTCCTCGAGCGCTCCACGCGCTTCAGACTCTTCGGCCTCTGGAGAAAACCCACGCCAACATCTCTCCACGGCCATTTCCCGCAACCCGATCTTCTGCATTACACCTCCGACTCGCGCGTCGACGCCTTCGTCGCTGCTACGGTTACCTTTCTGGGAATGGTGATGCTGATCGTGCCGCTTTGGGTGCTGGCGGTTACGCATGGGACGATGAAGCGGTTGGGGGTTATCACGGGGTTTGTGGTGCTGTTTTTGGGACTGGTGGCTTTTACGACGGTGGCGAGGCCGTTTGAGAGTTTGGCGGCTGCGGCGGCGTGAGTATTTTATTCGATGGCGGGACTGGAGGTTTCTATGAGCTTACGTTTCTTTCAGGTACTCTGCTGTGTTGGTTGTGTTTCTGCAGATTGCTGATTGAGGATATTGGTTGGATTGCTTTGCTCTTAGGGCTGGCCCTTGTGGAGGGTTCTGGACTTTGGCTTCTCGTTATGCATCTGCAGAAAACGCCGGAACTTGGATAGCTTCATGTTCTTAGCCCTTTCAGGATGCTTCGGGTAACATGCGTAGGAAACGCGCATCCGTCTTCGCCTCCCACCAAAGCCCACCAGTTCAGACACTCTCTACACTCTGGTATACCTCGTCTCACTAACATAGTCTTTCTTCGGTCCTTTGACATCATACCTAACCTCCCACCACTTATCCTCCTTCGCCTCTCTGTTGCCCTCCTCCTTCCCATCACCATTACCTTGAGCAAACATCCCACCACCAAACCGCCAACTCGCACTGTACAAATCCTCAGCACAAAGATGCCGCTCCCGATTCTTAGCTTCCAGCACACATTCATCGTCTTCCGATGCCGAAAACTCGAGTTTGCCCATCTCAACGAATAAACCGCCAAAGTTTCCCTTCGCTTTATCTGAGTCTTGGTTGTCGTCATGGAAGTACACGGCTATGTGTGATTCTTCCTCTCCTTTTCGTTCTCTTTCGTTTTTGTTGTTGTCGCTGTCCGCGCTCTTTTGCTTCAGCTGGTAAATGTATTTTCTCCTCACCGTGAAACGAAGTCCTGTCGAGGTGACGAAGTCGCCTTCCTCGGAGTATAGGAGTGTGGTCAGTGGTGTATCTGGAGAGGATGTAGAAGAGAAGGGCGTGAATGTAGCTGTCCCTGTCACCGTGCCTGAAGGGTGCGTGGGGAGTTCCGATGTTAGGGTGCGGGTGAATGTCCATGGCTTACTGGCGTTTTCAAGGGAAGAAAACAGCTTTGCGGCCTGGTTTGTGGGATTGGACGGCGGCGACGGCAGCGGCGTTGTACAAGAAGCCTCTGATTCTTTCTTTGCTTCTGGTTTAGTGGTGCTGGGCGCTTGTGTGGCCATGGAAGATGTGTCTGCGATTTGCGTGCCGTTGGGGCTTAATAACTTGAGTCTTAACTGCTCGCCAGGGATATGGATCGATTCTTCGTCCGTGGATGGTACGGATGTGTTGGGCATCAATACCGCATTAACACTCTGTAACGTGCCCCTCGGCGGATTCAGACTCGGATCCGTAGTCGTAAGCCATGCTAACCGTTGCTTGATGAACGTCTTGTTGAATTTTCTGTCCCTCTTCTCCTTCCAAACGACGCCTTCGTCGTCCGTGTATTGGCATAATATAGCGAGTGCTACGCCGACCGAGAGGTCTTTGCCAGTGGGACAGCAAACAAGAACCTTCCCAAGATGTTGTGCTTGTGTCGAAGGGAGAGAAGAGACGAAAGGGTCAAGATACGCGAGTTGCGCCCTCAGGTCTCGAGAGCCCAGTTTGCCGTTCTGACATCGAAGATGGAGGTACTTTTTCCCTTTTACAGCTTCAGCATCAGACGTCGTGAGTGGTTCAGGCCCGCAACTTATAACCACATCAAACCCGTCCAAATCCACATTCCGCATTGTCGAAACATACAAACTCTTCGTCGGTTGGATCAATATCGGTACCGCATCCGCCCCCTTCTCCCCCTCTTCCCCGACCAATTCCGCAATAACATCCGGTAATTCTTCTTCATTCGTACCCAACAACCTCTCCTTATTCCCCCAGAAGATGCTCGGCGTCAAACCCCTTGCCCACGCCTCATGGTCGTCCGCCGCGCCTTGCACATACCCACCTTCCGATCCCTCGGCACCACGGACACGTCTCGACGCCGTACACAAAACCACAGGGTGAAAATCCGCAAACACTGGCTTCTCAGTCGGTAAACTAGACATCTGCGTAACCCATATCGGCCTCAGCGGTTTCCCAACCCATCCCCTCAACCCCTCAACATCCGGCCTGCAAACCTCCAAAAACCGATCCACGAAGCCCGCAATCCTGCCCTCAATCTGCGCATGTTCAGATTGCGAAACAGCCTGCGGTGGCGTATACAACTCATGCGCCTCTCCCAACAACTCGGGGAAAAGCGCACGATTCATCACGCAACACCATATCGGAATCGTTTTCGACAGCGCGTCGGGCATACTCTTTCCCCGCCGTGTACTATCCACTATCACCGCTCCGCCCCTTTCTCCAACTACTTTTAGGACTTGTAGATTCACTCGACGCAGACTGAATCCCCATTCTCCCATGTGGCCATCCGTGCTCTTGAAATACGCGCTCTCGGCTTTGAGGGAGGGGGGAATGTACCAGCTTCCGCAGCGCTCGTTGGCGATGAGGGGTAAGTTGTATGCATCGGAGACGCGCTGGACGAACTGCGAGTCCGAGGTTATTGATGAGAGGCGGTTTGTGATGGAAAGGGCGGAGCGCTTCAGAGAGGAAAGAGTGGTGGAGAGGGAGAGCGTGGATGTGGGGAAGAGGAGATCGGATTCCTTCAGGGGATTCTTCTCCATGCTTTTCTTTTGGGGGTTGAAAAGGAGGATTTTTCGAAGTTGGAAATGGTCTTTGTGCTCTAATTGGTAGGCGGTGGATCGGGGGCGGAAGAATCTGCTCTCGGAAATCCAAGCTCTTTCTCAGTCCATTCTACCACAATTATTCATGTCGGCATATGTGTTCGTTTCATCACCAAATGTTCAACTTCCCTATTCTCTCGAATCATAGTGTGTTGTGTGAGTAAAGAACGAGGGGTTGCTCATGTGTTGAAACCGAAAACAGCAAGCGGCTTGGCATCAACATCATTCCCGGGCTAAAGATTGCAGTGAATGTGTGGCGTTGGGCGGGCGATCGCTCGTTTCCCTTCTCAATCATTTGGCTCGGTTCCACTCTCCCAGACCTATTCTGGTTTCATATGAGGCGCACGAAAATTAGAGCAGTGATGGGAGTCTTAAGATTCATATAAATATCTCCATTGCTTCATTACGAAATAATAATCATGCCATGCCCACGAACGATACGAATGAAAATCTAATCAATAGGCCAACAAAACGACCATCCCTGCACCTGCAATGCAATCCCTATCCAAGTTCATGCTGCTGCTCTTCCTCTTCACCACCTCTCCCAATCCCTTCTCCCTTCCTCTAGCACATCCCCCACTCCCCCATTCCCACGCCCAAACTCTGATACCTCCCATCTGCAGTCAAAAGCTCCAGCATCGCATTAAGCAACCCCTCCTCCAATCCCATGCCCTGTAGCTCGGTAACTTTCTGTAAGACGCTCTTATCTGTAGCACCCACCACATTCAAAATATCCCACTTCCTATCCATTAACATGTTCGCATGGAGCAAGAGATCGTTTGTGATGAGCGGAATGGGGTCGGTGATGTCGAGTTGTGGGCCCGAAGCAGAGGTGGTAGGAAGCTCGATGATGCATGTTTGTGATGTGGGCACGGCAGAGAGTGTGATCAGTGTGCCATTGGGAACGGTGGTAGTTGTGTAGGGGAGGGACTTTGCGCGCTTGCCGGAAGTGGTTATGCAGCGGATTTCTGGGTTGGCGGTGGAGGCAGAGGTGCTGGGGCTGCTGGGTGTGTGGGCGATGAGGCGGACCTTCCACTCACGGGTCTTGGGGATACTAGGGTCATCGTTTGGATGGGTCGGTCCAATCTTGATGACACCGGTGTCTTGCTTATAAGTAATGGGTGTATGAATGAACTTGACAGTCTGTTCATCCTTCATATCAACATCACCGGACTCTACCATCTGGAAACCACCGTCATCGACGTGGGAGCCTGTGCCATCGTCTTCGACAAGGTCAAAGGAGCCATCGGCGCCGACGACAAGGAGGATCTCGATGCCTTCTGGGTTGGGTGAGCCGCTCTTGGGACGCCATGCTGCGTCGAGCGGGACGATGGCACCTTCAGGGGCGAGCACGGGTGTTTGGTTAAGTGGCCGGTGGAGTTGGAATCGACGGTCGCCGTCGTAGACAACGCCCGTGAAAATGTCAACATAACGTTTGGGCGGGAACCACACTTTAATAGCGCCTAGGTGTGTCGTGTTGTTGCGGGGCTGAGTGATAGGTGCCACGATCAACTCGCTACCAAAGCGATACTGATTCGGGACCTGGTAGGCCTCATCCCGCTCGGCATAATCCCAGTACATTGGTGTGATGATTGGCTCGTCATACAAAGCAGATCGAACGTTCATAGTGTAGGTATAAGGGATGAGTCGGTGTCGTAGACGCAAGGTGTCCTCCACGATCTTGCATGCTTCATCGTTGAATGCCCATGGCTCGCGGGTGTTGAACGGGTTGTTGTCGGAATGCAGACGAAGTATGGGCGACCAGCAGCCTAGTTGAACCCATCTCGTATATAGCTCGTCGTCCTTGTAGCCGTGAGTGTGACCTCCAATATCATTGCTCCACCATCCGTACCCAATGTTGGATGCAGTGGCAGTGAACTCGGGTTGGAAATTCAGAGAGTTCCAAGTGATAATCGTATCACCCGAAAAGCCAATCTGGTACCGCTGAGCACCAGGCCCACCAAAGCGTGAGAAGATCAATGGACGCTGCGTACCACGGCCAATGTCCAGGAAGTGGAAGTGGTTCAATACCCATAGCGGATCCACGCCAGGAATCTTGGATCCTTGGCCCTGCTGCCAGTCGATCCACCAAAAGTCGACGCCTCGTGCTTCGTGCTGGTGATGCACGATGTCAAAGTAGGCATCCATGAACTTCTTGTCCGTGCAATCGAACTCAATAGTCTTCTTGGTGCTTGGATCAATACCAACGAACCTAGCGACTTCCGGATACTGTTCCTCCCAATATCTGATGCCCCCAGCAGGGTGCAGGTTGAGGGTGACTTTCATGCCGCGCTCACGGAGTTTCTTCAAGAATGCATCTGGATCTGGGAACAATTTCTTGTTCCACGTATAGCCAGTCCAGCCATCTTCACCCGAGGGAATATCCTCCCCTGCTCTGACAAGATGCCAATCCATGTCCACCACAGCGACATTCATCGGAACATCATCCCGATCGAAGTGGTCGTGCAGCTCGAGGTACTCTTTCTCGTCATACCGATGGTAGCGACTCCACCAGTTGCCCATGGCAAATCGTGGCAGTAAAGGCTGGCTCCCAGACACGGCATAGTATGCGCGCATCGCTTCACGATAGTCATGTCCGTAGAGGAAGATGTACTCATCGCTCCGGACGCCCCCCAGCCTCGGCGCAATCCAACCATTACTTTCAAACAGCGTGCTCTTCGTATCATCCAACACAGAAAAGCCCTCGCGCGACAGCACTCCCGGGCCTAGTTCTCTTCTCCCGTCCGCGCCATCCAATGTCCTTATTGTGCCCCCGAGATTCGAAGCCTGCTGCCCATAGGTCCATTTCGCCGAGACAGCCCCCTTCAGATGGATAACAAAGCCCTCTCCGCTGAACTTCTTCTTGTTGTAGACGACATGGAAGCGCTTGGTGACGATCTCAAGCAAGTCGCCGCGGTCCCAGACATAGAAGTCCGGAACGGCCAGTTGGCGGTTGACGGCAAAGGTACTTGCGCGGTCTTCGAAGCGGTTATCCTCAGCCCACTCCAAGCGCAACAGTCCGTCGGTCAGAACGGTGAATCGGTAGTTGTCGCCCTGCACAATGGCTTCCGAGTGGGCAAGCGGGCGGGTCTTGAAATCGTAGCGCGCGGGTGTCGACATGGCGGCGGTTTGGTTAAAAATTCAATAAAAACGATGTGAATACCTCAAGTTAAGCCTATTCCTTCTCTGTTCCAAATAAGAAGAGTATGGCGCATGGTGGAGTCAAAAAGACGGGCGTGTTGATCTTTGTAAATAGCAGGAACTCGGGTTGCCCAGCCCTTGAAGCGGGCGGCTCGTGACCTCGGATCATGTTTTGTGGGTGTCAGACGATCGCCGGTTCCTGACCGCCATCGGGAATCCTGCCTACAATGAGGAGTGAACGTCTGGGGAAGGGGAAGAGAGAAAGGATGGAGCGTGCTACATGGCATCGTGAAAGATGTTCACGCGCTGGCGTCATTCGGCAGATTCTGGGTGTGTACCTGCATTGGAGGGTCGCTCGACCACTGATAGGACGAGTGCGCAACCATCCAAAGAACGGCAAGATGATCATAACGGTGCGCAAACGGATGGGTGACTCTGGCAGAGGGTTGTGCGTGCTGCCATTGCTAATACATGTTCTAGACTCGTGCACCTTGCGTTTCTTCGACCTTCCGCTTCCACAGCGTGGAATATCGTCAAGCAACACCAGCGTGGCAGCTGCGTTATGTCTTCAAAGGTCGAGACAATGCATGCACGCTATCCAATATAAGATTCTTCCTTTTGGCAGTGCGCGTGTTATTTGGTGCGACGTACGAGGCTAGACTGACTCCTCCACGCCTCGACTTCGCGAGAGACGCAAGCACAAGCACAGAAAGCCTATACTTCCAGGACATGGTGGTCCGACTGTTAACACGACTCCATCATCACCTGCAAGACACCGAACCTCCCTACCTCACCACGCCCTCAGATTTCTTCCTCATCCTCATCCTCATCCCCCACACTCCAACTCTAGGTCAACGTCATTTCCCCTCTTGACCCTCAGCAACATCTCTCAGCCTCATCCTAACAGCCATCAACGCCTCCCCAACCTATTCTCTGGTAAAACCCCTCGTCTCTTCTTCGTCTCGTCAGCGGTGAACTCCACATTTCAAACCCTATTGCTCGTGCCAGCCTCCACCGACTCTATCCCCCTCATACCCAGCAAGATCTCCCTCCCACCTTCCTTCCTATCCCCATCCCTTTCCCTTACCCGCGACTAAAAGAAGATCGTGTCGAGGTCGGTCGAAGTAGCCGGCTGCGCTTTGCATTGCCGTCTTTGCGAATGTTCATCTGCCAAGTTTATCGAGGGTGTTTAGCTAGACAATATAATAAGAGCGTACGAAAGACGTAACGAGTACATAGACGACAACAGAAAGCGTCAATGACTTCACTATTACACAAACCATGGTACCAAGCCCTTCGAGACCCAACTTCCCAACAAGAAAAACCTTCAAAGCTACCAGACATACACACGTCAGCTACTCCAACAAACCCGGAAATCCGTCCACACCAGAGCAACTTCCAACCCCTTACAACTCATCCACCTCCCGCCTTCTGTATCCCCATCCCCGTCCCCCTCCTCACCACCCCCGATTTCTCTAAATCCCTCAACAAAGCCCTAGCCACAGCCAAATGTCCAGCGGGCCTCAAATGAAATCCGCCTTCCAAGAATCCGGCAACAACCAATCCACTGTATCTGCTACGGTCTCCTCTTCCCTTTCCCCACCTTCCCCTCCACCCCCATTCCCCTCCCCTTTCCCCCTTCCCCTTACCCACAACCCCCATTCCAGTCCCAACCCCCCACCCAAGATACACCCCAACGTCCTCCCAACCCATTCCGCAACCCCATCCCCCCCTCAAACGAGGCCCTTATAACATCCCTTCCAGTCCAATTCAATTAGCCGTGCGAGGCGTTGAGGGAGCATGTTAGTGGGCTGACATGAATAGTAGGAGAAGGAAACATGACAACGAAAGTTTGGAAGTAGAGGAATTAGAGAACATGAATAGAGAAAGGTAGACTGTAAGTTGGGAAAGGAAGCTCGCTCACTGCTTATCTTTGTTGCCTTGAGAGGTAGCACTAGAGTGACCGTGGTGGTGGTGGTCGTCGTCGTCTGTCGCGATGTCGAACAAGACGCGCCAAGAGGGGCGAGGTGGGCAAATGAGCGGTCCGCTTCGAATAGTCCAACAACAACAACAGCAACAATACCGTAAGGTATTGTTACTCCTTGCTACCCTGAGACATTCCATCCCATTGTATATATGCACATACATGCATACATCCGCTGTTCCAGCACTCACAGCGCCTTTCCGTATCAAAAAATAAAAACCAATGCCCCATGCCGGTATCATCCATCTAAAAAAGACAACTTCCCCCCCATCCCATCCCCCACGTCCAATATCTACGAGTTGAAAATCCGACTATACAACTTCTCATGCCTCCCCACCCAGAGATCCATAACCGGCACACTCTGCCCCGCATCCTCCACCGCCGTCTCCCACCCCTCCCCAACAAGCCCATGGATCCTCTCCCTCAGCTCCGCACTCGCAAGCACCCCCTGCGCCTGATACGGCCCCATAACGCTCGCGCGCACCGCCGCGCTAATCACCGTGCGCGCGTGCGAGAAGAGAAAAAGATACGCCGCGTCGTGCAGCGGGACGGCGAGGACGCGGGTGACGAGGCCCCACAGCGGCGCGAGATGCGCGTTGATGGTATCGGAAGTCTTCATCGCTGTGGAGAAGGCGTTTAGGAAGGCGATGGCTGTGTTGTTGTTGTTGTTGGTGGTGGTGGTGGTGGTGGTGGTGGTGGTGGTGTCGTGTGTGTAGTGTGGTTTGAAGCTGCGGTCCCAGACGGTGAGGAGGGCGCGGCCTTGGGCGGTGCTTGCGCGACGCGCGACGGTGCAGGGGGTGCTTGCGTCGAAGTCGTTGTCTAGGGTTTCGACGTCTTCGGGGTGTCGGTGGCCGGCTAGGACGTAGGGTAGCGCGGTGCTGGCGAGGGTTGAGAGCGAGAGGCGGAGAAAGGTGTTGAAGGAGTGCAGCTGGGATGCGGATGGCGGGGACGGTTTGTGGTGCGCTAGATAGGATTCGAGGCCGCTGCTGAAGGCGAAGGAACCGAGTGGTATAGCGGAATCGGAGAGGAGGAGAAGCGCGTGAAGAGCTGTGTACTGTTAGAGTAGCGACGGGATGGTAGAGGTGGGAGTGTGTACCTCCATCTTTCGCAGGCGGAGACGGCGTGGAAGCCTGTGTGGAGGCATTCAGTCGGGCTTTTGCATCGCGGAGACGTTGCTCGAGGTCGGCGATCTCGTCTTTCAGTGATTGCTGGTCGTCGATGGACGTCATGGAGGAGGATGGGAGGATGAAGCATCTCGCGAAATCAACGAGGTGACGCTTGGCGAAAACTTATCTTTCATCCGATAGCGTACCATCCCATCGGATACAGCACTGAACAAAAACAAAAGAATTGACTTCCTCATCTGAATATTCCATTTCCTATTCTTACAGTGGTGTCATCAATGTCGTGTCATAACCGGAACCCGAACTCCAAGGTCATCCTGTAGCAGCTATTCGCAGCCAAATGTCATGCATCCTTTTCTAACCCAGCCATTATAATACCCTACCCAGAAATCCATTCAATCATCCAAATCGTAAGAATGTCGCAGACTCGCGATATGGGTATTATCGAAACCGAATGAAGAAAGAAACGAGGTACGACGTATCCCAGCGTGGAGGAAGGATAGAGCTAGGACTGCTCAGTCTTCTCGACTTTGGTCTCGTCCTTATCCTTGGGGATATCGCCAAATGGCGTGGCGGTCGCGTCCTTTGCGGCCTCGTAGCTCTTCGCACTCGTCCGCATGAACAGTGTCTTGGGCTTAGAACTACCCTTCGTTAGTACTAGAGCAAAGTATGGGGACACTCTCAGCCGCGCAAATGGCGGAAGCGTATCTAGGCCTTTAACATATGTCTGTACTGGTTGGCTTACTTCTTGAGGATATTGCGGCCACGGTGAGCGCTCAGCTTGCGCGTAGCCGGGGACATGATGTCGTCGGACGGCGAAACGAACTGCGTGATCCTACTGCTTTGTTAGCATAATCATGTGCCAAAAGTTAGACCTCGGAAAGATACTCACTTCTTCTCATCGATGCGCGACTGCAGCACCTGACGGTGGTACTCCATGCTCTTCGGCTTGTCCCCCTTCTCGGGCGAGGCCGCGGGCTTGACTTGCGCGTTGGTGTCGCGGGTGCTGAGGACGTTGGCAGACATTGTTATATTGTTTTCGTCGACGTGGTTGTGTTTGATAAAAGCTGTGTCTCTTGAAGTAGTGGTTCGCGTTGGAGTGAGATTTATGTGTGGGGCGTCGTGGGTGTAAGAATGAAGTGTTTGCCTATTTGCTTGGTAGGGCTGGTTGGCGAGGCAACGGCGAGAACGTGCGCCAGCGACGTCATCAAGCACGACCACCTTTCCCCCTTTCCATATACCACGGCGTGCGAAATATTCACTCAATTCTATATACTATCTCATCTTAGGAGCCTTCTCACCCTTATAGAGAAATAAAATTTGACTACAAAAACATTCGTTGGAATATTGGCGACCCAAGTATGGACCGCAAAAAGTGATACCAGTCCTTTCCTTTATCCTAGTACCAGACAAAACAGAAACAGTACTCTGTACATGCACCATCTTTCTATTTGCATAGTCACTGACCGGACACCACGTAGGGTCTTGACTTTAATGTCTGTATAATGTCTGTATATGGGAAAGGGTGCGATGTATATTAACTAAACAATATTATATTAGACTCAGTCTAAGTATCCTTATCACCAAAACGCCCCAACACCTCGCTAATTCCCATATCTAAGGTATCATACCCAAAACAGCCCACAAGCAAATCCCCACAACTAAAACCACCTAAAAAAAAAACAAGGTCCTCAAACCACCACAAAGACCACACAACCACCCCGTCCTTCCCCCATCCATCTACCTACCTTACTTAGCAGCAAACCTAGACCTAGCCCTCAACCTCGCCCCAAAAAAGTACAACACATAAACCCCCGCACTACACCCAACCGTGAGCCCCGCCAACAAACTAACCCCCCGATCAACGCCCAGCCCGCGAAACATCGGATAACTAAAATGAATACTCGCAGCCGCGAGCGCGCTCCTCAGAAAGTCATTCCCGGCAAAGAGACTAGCCGCATACTGCGGATAGCTCAGCGGGAGGTAGAGAAAAATACACTGGATGATGAGGAAGATGCCGATAGTAGTGATGACGATACCGACGCAAGACACGACCCAGTGGATGGACGGGTTGGCCGTCCAGCCGAAGATGAACAGGCCGACGGGGACGAACCAGGTTACGACCAGAGCGGGGCGGAGACGGCGTTCCGGGGCTCCGATGCCGTGGGTGCGGATCGAGGGTTCGACGACGGTGTAGATGTAGGACCAGTACGCGGCGATGCTGATGATGACACCCACGGTGACGGAGAGGAAGGTGAGGCCCATCTCGCCGAGGTTGAAATGGTACATGGCTTCGTACACGAGCGGGAAGGCTTCGAAGAAGGAGTAGAAGATGGCGTAGATGAGCGCGGTGTAGATGGCGGTGAAGGCGATGCTGGGGTCGAGGAGCATGAGTTGGAAGGGGCGGATTAGGGCTTCGACGGCGATGTCGCGGGGTGTGAGGTGAGCTTGGTCGATTTCGGACTGCGCTTTGAGGCGGGAGTCGCCGGTGAGGGCGCGGAGACGCTTGGCGCGGCGGAGGAGGATGTTGGATGAGGATGTCTCCGGGAGGAAGAGGAAGAGGGAGAGGAAGATGGGGCCGTTCATCCAGAGCATTTCCCACATGGACCAGCGCCAGTTCTCGGCCTGGACGGAGAAGCCTGAGATGATGGGGCCGAGGGCTGGGCCGCAGGTCGCTGCGAAGGCCCAGAGGGATAGGACGTAGGGGAGTTTGATGATCGAGTACATGTCTTGTAGTGTTGCGCCGCCGGTCGCTAGACACGGACTGCCGAAGAAACCTTGCAGAAAGCGGAGGACAATGAGACCGGCGAAGTTGTCGACCAGAGAAGCGGGGATAGTGAGGAGGACGAAGATGGCGAAGCTGACCATGTATGGTGGATTCCGTCCGATGACGGGGATCTCGCTCAAAGGGGAGAAGAGGAGGGGTCCGATGCCATAGGCAAGGACATACATGGAGAGGCCGAGAGAAGCAGCGCCAATAGATACACCGAATCGCTCCATGACTCCAGGTATGGAAGGCGAGTAGATCGCGGAGCCCATGTACACACCCATCGTGTAAACCAGGATCTGAAACAAGACAACCGCTTTCTTCTCAAACGACCAGTTCTGGGGATTCTCAGGATCGTCCGTGGTGTACCAGTCAACGAGGATCGTTCCATCATCCAGCTTCTCAGGCTCGATGGGACGAGATGGCCCCCTCTCCACGGCAGCCAATGAAAACTGCTGCTCGAGATCTGCATGTGAGACGGAGTTCGCCAGGGCTGTTCGCGTGCCAACGCGGGAGATCTGGGTGCGTGCTGTGTGTGCGGTCCGAGCCGTTTGGATCTTTTCTAGTTCTAGCCTGTCATCTTCCTCAGACGTCTCGCCTTTCTCATCGACCTCGGGGATTGTTTCGGAATCGGGGCAGCAGACTTCTTCTGTTGCTGGGCCTTCTTCGGGTTCTGTGACAGGGGTTGGGGTAGGAATATGCTTTTGACCATTGTGTCGGAGAGCCACGTAGGATAGGGGAAGTTCAAAGTCATCGCGCTCTTCGGGATATTGAAAGAGGCGCTTGTTCGTGGCCCATCGGATAATTTGGCCGACGGGGGCGTCCCTGATCAGGGCGGACATGGTGTAATATGCAGTGCGGACTTGTAGGCCAACCTAAAGTTCGTTGTGTCGAAGTGGGCCTACAATGTGAATATAGAGTTCGATGTTGGCGACTGGGGGTTGAAGTCGAAGTAGTTCGGACAGTGATTAGACAATATATGGTGGTTGAAGGTAGAAGAGCAGAACCCTCTGTGACTGAGATAGAAGAGATGCTGATGAGAGCGGATGATGAAAGAAGTCAACCAAAGGCGTCCACAAGCCATACTTATCTTCCTACAGACAGTCTGTCCCTTCTCCCCCACAAGCATACAAACCATTCGGATATGACACTAAAGTCCACCTCTACCATGTGCTCACTCCGTCCAAACAGTAAGCAACCAAGCTCACAAAGCACACCACACGATAACGCAACCTTAGTAATAAGGCTCGCATTCTCGTCCTTTCCAAGGTTCCCACAGCGCGTGCGAAGTTAAGCGGCGATTGCGTATTGGTAGATCTCGACGCCACATGCAAACCATACATCGCTGCTAAACTCAGCATCCCGGTCAAAAAGATAATAGTCATAAATAATGTACGTACATGCAAGTGCAAGCGTGAAAAGAAGCTTCGCCTGAGTAATCGGGAACAAGATTATTAACTCCCCGCCCATACCACCAATAGGAGACGAGATCCATAGCTCCATCTTGGCGCTGCAAGTGCATATGTCAGCTAGTGACCCCTACTACCCTTCCCACTTCTCGCCTAGCAGCATTTTATCTTTGGTCTAGCGGGTGCCCCAATTATTAATGTCGTGCTGATGATGTCAATCATGGCTTTTCTTCCTCCAGCCATGGGCATCTTGCGGTTGAGATTAATGCCTTTTTCGTCCGATATCGAGACAAAAGCCCTGCGACGATCATGTTTGGTAATTCATTCAGAGTCCTAGTTCGATAGAGGAGAACACTATAATGCCCCTATAAGCATTTGAACGTCGTCGAAGCTTCTATGCTGACAGATTCTCCACCTCAGAGCGGAGTCGGAATGTTTCGTTGTTTGGAGGACAACAGATTCCCCAGCTTCAAGGCGAACAGTCCTGCGGAAATCGTTCTCCAAGGCACTAGACTAGGTAAGGGAAGAATATATCTATTCAATACGTGCAAGTGTACTAAACAAAAGCACAGGGTATAGAGCCAATTATCTAGCCAACGAGAAAACGCCCGCAATGCATCCGGTTCCCTCCCTGTATCCGATCCGTGTCATGCCCATGGTCCAGGTGTATGCGTCAGAGAAAAGGAGTCGAGAGTCATCCGCCCATATAGTCCTATAACTACACTCTGTCGTCTATCCATCTTGCATCAAATCAGCGAATCCGTAGAACGCGTAGTAGTATGCGTGTAAACTTTAATAACACGTTTACCAAAAGTACGAATGCTGCGACCGGAGCAAAAATCTGGAGAAACTCCAACGGATTTGAGGGTTTGACTTCTGTCTCGATGTACCCAGCCCCCTTAAGCGGTTCCAATACGCCGTCGATAGCGGGGCTTGTGCCTTCGTCCGCAGGGAAGCGCCCGTTCTCGAGGTAGTACTCGATCAGATCGTCTTTCTCTCTCCATCGCTTGAGAAGCCAATCGCCAAAGACTTTCTCGTCGTGGATGGGGATGTCGGCGATGCGGAAGCGCCGCCAGTGCATATTTACGGATTTTGGAGGACGCCCTTGGAAGTAGGAAGATCGGATGGTGAAGAGGTCTTGGCCGAACTGACCGCGTCTTGGATACGTAAGCTGTTGATCATGCAGCAGTTGAGCTCAAGGTAGACTTACGGGACACCTTCGTAGGCTACAGTGCAGTCATACATGTACTCGACCGTCCTCTCTAGCTCCGACAGACAGAACAGTAGCCCGGTACTTCGCGGAAGCATGGTGTGCTGCATATCCGGAATACCGTTCTTGTCCGCCCACTTCTTGCTCGATACCCTTCCGTTGTCCGAAAGATTGGTGCCCTCGGGGAAGATGAGCAGCCACATGGGATCGAGGTAGTGGTCACCCGACATGGGTCCTTTATGGCTTGCGCTGAGCTTGTGCAGGCGGTATTGGAATCGCTCTTTGTCGGTTGCCCATTTGCGCGAGAGGAAGATGAAGCCGTAGAACATCATGCCAGTTCCGAGGACGGGGATGTATTTTATGGACTCTTTGAGGATGATGTAGAGGTGACCGTGCATGCGAGAGGTATAGGCGATCCACCAGAGGTAGATCCAGTCGGTGTATATCTGCTTGTGTTAGCCTTGATTCGGTGATGGGGTGTGCTCGAGGAAGGCTGACCTGGTGGTTCGCTATCAGTACCAGACGCTCCGGAAAGTCGCAATGCAGCGTGCCATCCTCCTTCTGCTTCAACTGGCCCCTCATGCTCTCGTCGCCGCTGACTCTCATCTTGACGGGTGCCCACCAGTGTGTCATGGTTGTCATCAGCACGCCAAACTGCTGCTTTGTTATAGCCATCCACGCATAGAACAAGTCCTTGCTGTAGAAGTACAGCGGCGCGCCGAGGATCTGGGTGACGGAGATACTGAAGCCGGGTGTTAGCGTCCTGGAGCCATGTTAGTATGAAAAGAAAAGAGGTAACCCACGAGATGCAGCCGCCGATGAAGTACAGGAAGAAGAGGAACATGCGCAGGGCTTGCGCGCCAGTGCCATGCTTGATGGCCCCGCCTGGGTGCTGCTGATGCTGCGGCTGTTGCTTCTCGGCCATGGTCTTCTTCTTGCTCTGCTCTTGTTGTTTCTTTTCGTCTTGGGATATGGGGTGGATGGTGGTTGTGGACGCGGATGCAGCCGGATGCCGCATTGCAAGACCGTCGGTGGCCATGGTGGTGTGCATAGGCAGGCGGTGGGCGGTAGACGGCGTAAGGAATACGGCGCGTAGACTAAGAACAAGAACCCGTACCCGACTCAGCTGAGTCAAGGTGCCCGACGACCGGTAGGTGTACTACGTGTAATGTGTATAGATCGCAAAGCTAGGGTAGATGTGCGGGGTAGGGCAGCTTTCAATAGCAATCGTCATAGGTGCGTCGAATATTCGGAGCGAAGTGTGAATCAGAGGGCGGTGTCTGTCGCGTGGAGAGGTTGAGTCAGGTCACGCATCGCTGTTTTGGGCTGTAAGAGGAGAGAGAAGTGGTTACCTAGCTGTCATGCATGTGAATGACGAATAATACCATGGTAAGCTTGAGCTCGGGCCAGATGCACTTCCACGTTGACGACGTTGACGACGTTGAACGATTCTTGATTGCCATATACTGTGAAAAAATACCCATACCATCCCGTGTCATAGCAGATCAAGATCATATGGCGTGCAGTCACCGTAATCTTAGCACCGATTACTTACCACGCCATCACTGTCCCTCCGAGCCCTTACTCCAGCAGCAGCCTCCGCCATGAAGCCCATCCACCCTATGCGACCACGTCCTGCGCGATTACCCCCATACCCACCCTGTCGACTACAGTCCAATCCTCCCTCTAGAAACTTCTCTTCGACCCCCACCCGCCGCATCATCAAGAGCATCGCCGAGCTCCCCAACCGCACCAAACCCCTCTACGCGCAAAGCACACAAGCAACGCTGCTGTCTCTCCAATGGCCCTACCCACCGCGAAACATCCTCATAACAAAAAAGAAGCGCACCCCCGGCATAACCGCCTCCCTAATCGAATACACAACTCACCTCTTCTCCACCTACCCCTCGATAAACATAATCGTCGAGCCCGAATCCGCCACCGAGATCCACGACGCCGTCCCCTTCCCCGTCTACACATACGACCGAGCCCCTCCCAACGGCACAGACCCATTGCTATCAGACAAAACAGACCTCGTCTGCACGCTCGGCGGCGACGGCACGATCCTGCGCGCAAGCAGCCTGTTCTCGCACGCCGCGACCGTCCCCCCGATCCTCAGTTTCGCCATGGGCACTATCGGGTTCCTGGGAGAGTGGAAGTTCAGCGAATACAAGCGCGCCTTCCGCGAAGTCTACATGAGCGGCGCCAGCGACGCCTACGCCAACCTCACCTTCCCCTCGCGCAGCCTCCCCAGCTCCCCAGACGACCCGCTCGACAAACCCCTCTCCTACGCCGAGATCAGAGGGAAGAGTATGGGATCGTCCCGCACGTCGCGGATCCTGCTGCGCAACCGCCTCAAAGTCGGCGTCTTCGGTCCCGACGGTACACGCTTCAACAGTTCCCGGGACCAGGACACGTACGCGCTCAACGAGGTCATTGTCCACCGCGGCATCTCGCCGCACCTGAAAATCGTCGACGTCTTCGTCGGCGGCCGTTTCCTAACCGAAGGCGTGGCGGATGGCATGATTATCTCCTCCCCGACGGGTTCGACGGCGTACTCCCTCTCCTCCGGTGGTAGTATAGTTCACCCGCTCGTCCCCTCCCTCCTCCTCACCCCCATCTGCCCCCGCAGTCTCTCGTTCCGCCCCCTAGTCCTCCCCGCTAATACACCTATCACCCTCCGTCTCGGCGAAAAGAACCGCGGCCGCGAAGTCGATGTGAGCATCGACGGTAAACGCATGTCGGAGGGCATGGGCGTGGGCATGGAAGTCAGGGTTCTAGGGGAGGAAGTGAGGACGCAGGATGGAGAGTGGGTTGGTGGTGTCCCGAGTATTGTGAGGGGAACGACGGGGATGCCGGGGGAGGGGACCGAGGAGGATCATTGGGTTGGCGGGTTGAATGCGCTTTTGAAGTTTAATTATCCGTTTGGGGACCAGGATAGTGATGGGGGGAGGAGGTAGGGTAGGGGAATGTGTTGGAAAGGGATCGTGTAGGATAGTTGGTGATGTGTACTGTACATACATGCGGTTATATTTTGGCGGCGGGGGGCATATAGCGCGGCGTTTCTCAAGGTTGCAGCGTACAGTATACCCCAAGCATGGTTCAGTTTTGGATGGATCAACGATCTTGACTTTCATTCAGTGTACACTAGGTCAGAACACTTGACGTTTACATTAATCATCCTGATCCAAAGCACAGTAGAGCGTTATATTACCAGATCACGACATGGATAGTATCACACAACATCCAGCAGTCTCAAGGAGCAATTTTAATCTTCATTCCTTCGTCCGATTATTTGCCCTCTGACCTGACCCGACCTGACCCGACCCGACCCGACCCGATCCTCCTCCATCCATCCAGCCATCCATCCATCCAGGTCTCGCCAGTAGCTCGAGGTAAGCACCGAAGCCATCTATTCTAGCCACACGCCACACGCCGCACGCCGCACGCCGCACGCCGCATGCCGCACAGTCAAGGTCCCGGTGAGGGAGACTCGCACTGTGGTATAGAAACGATCGAGCCTCATCCAAACAAGAAAGAAAAGAGGTATGGAAGAGGGAAGAAAAAAAGGGTCTAGTAACACACATTTGATGCAACACATGCCACCATGCCGTGCCACGCCATGCGTTGCAGCAAACAGAGTGTGAGAAAGCAACCACCCACGCACCAAACACGCCTAGGTAGTGTATGTCACACATGCCAGTAAATTCGCCAGAACACCGGACAGGAAGAATCCTCCGCTCGGCTGGCAAGTATAGCCCGCACGCTACGGGAGGCCGAATTGAAGAGAAGGGAAGGCAAGGGGAAGTATTGTACATGGATCCCGGCAGATCCGTAGGGCAACGACGGTTCGTTTCCGACCTGAAACGCGCGATCGATTCGAGGGCTCGGCAGGAAAAGGGGGAAAGAAAGTTAAAACAAACCTTTTTAGGTGATATAGCCAAGCCCCTAGAGGTGGATACGCATAATATCGCTGTTGCCAAATGCTTTTCCGCAGTTGGGACACTTCCTCGCTCGGTTGGTGAGGCGGTCCTGGATACATTGGTCGCAGAAGACGTGGCCGCAGGTTTTGATGACGGTATCCTTGATCTTATTTTTACAGATCTGGCATTGGAGCATCGTCTGCAGGTTGTTAGCGCAAATGACACAAACTTGAGTATACAACTTGCCTCCATGAGAGCGGCCTGGTCGCTCTGCTTCCCTTGGCTCTTTTGCCTCCAGTGGTCCACTTGCTTGTCCAAGCCGTCGATCTGTGCCGCCACCTTGTCGCGCTCGACCTCGGCTTCGCGCTGTGCCTTCTTCGCCGCTAGAGAAACTGCGTCTTTCGTTTCCACAATCTTCTTAAGCTCTGCAATCTGGCTGACGTGACCCTCCGTTAGGATTGCGTTCTCGTTCGTCCTCTGCTGCAGTTGGCGGTGCTGAACTGCCAGATCTTCCATCTGCGCCCTCATCTCGGCGGTCTGCTTCTCCAGCTTGTCTACCAACGACCGGCTCAATGAATCCGCTTCTTTCAATTGGGCAACAACCTCGGTACCCTTTGAAGCTTGCTCGCGGAGTGCTTTCAGTTGTAACGTCAGAGTCTCTTTTTGCTTCATTGTGGAGAAGAACTTCTGATCCGCCTTGGCCTTGTCTGCAGTCGCTCTTGAGATATTCTCTTCCCAAGTCGCTATCTCCGCAATCTTCTTGCCGGCGACCGCTTGAGCCTTCTTCCAAGCCGCCTCCATTGCTGGCAGTTCGTTGCTCAACAGTTGAATTTGCTTCTCCAGGGTTTTCACCTTGCTGCGAAGCTGTTCTGGTGAAAGTGATTCTAGATCTGGCGATCCTTCCGCCGACTCCTGCTGTGAGAGTTGTAAGCGCAGCCGCTCACACTCTGACTCTAGCGCAGAGATTCGACTTTCGCATGCGCTCATTAGCTCTTTGGACAGCTGCTGCGATTTCTCGTTGTCTTTCCGGCTTTGCTCGAGCAGATTGTTCTTCGCCAATAATTCGTCCCGCGCATGGCGAATCCGCGTCAAGTTTGTCTCCGCCTGCATCACTGCGCCTTCGGACTCACTGATTGTGGTGCGTGCTTCATCGTCGATTTTGATGCGATACGCCGTCCTTTCTGCCTGATACTTTTGGGCCTCTTCCCGGAGTTGAATGTTCGTCGCCTCCAAGTGGTTGATTCGCTTGATAACATCCTCATGTTGCGCTTTGATAGCCTTGAAGAGCTCGGTTTTTGCATAATCATCGTCCGAAAGGCCGGCTAGCTTTACGTTCAGCGCCGTAACTTCCTCAGTCAGTTTCTTGTTCTCGGTCTCCAGTTGCTCAATATGCTCCTTCCGCTTCGCAGCTTCGGCGAGTGCCTGATCTCGAGCGGTTTCCACCTCCTCTGTGAGCGCTCCTGTCGCTATACCATTGACGGTTTCGGAACCATTGCTTCCAGAAGTTGCTTCTTCTTTGGTTGGAGCGCTGGACGCCATTGCCTGGCTTTCCAGCCTTTGGACCTGCTGGCTCTTTAGGCGGTCAATCTTCTTCTCTGCAATCATATAACGGTGAGTGGCGGTGACCAGACGTTCCGACATTTGCTCTTTCTCTGTCACGACTCGTTGCAGCTCAATGATGTGTTCCTTTTCCGAGGCCAAAAGTTTCGAGATTTGCTGCTGCAGACCTGTGACCTCTGGGCTGGCGGGCGAGTAGTTGGCAAAAAGGCCCGACAGTGCTGCTATTATTTTATCCTTGCGTCCCGACAAGTGTTTGCGGAGAGTCTGGTTGTCTTCAAAGAACAAGGTAGCTGGAATAGAACAAGCGGGGCCATCCTGCTGGGGTGCGGGCAGTTTCTCCCCGCTCACCACCTTGATCTCGTCGACTAGCTAGAGGCCGTCAGCCGTGCCGTCGCAACATGCACCTGTGGGTGTACTGACCTGATCAAACCAGACATCTATTGTGCGCAGGTGGTCGTCGTGGTACTGCGAGCGGCTCTCGATCTCGGTGAGCTGGCTCTCAATAGTGGCCTTCTCGCGCTTGTACTCGCGCATCTGGCGCAGAATGGCATCCTTCTGAAAGGCCTGTACACAGTCGCGATATTAGCGGTCGGATTCGGTGCGAGCGAGGAGGAGGACGGAGACGGAATGGGGGCGAACCTCGATGTCATCTTTCCAAGGCAAGTCAGCGTCTGGATGCGACCTCGTTCCATTCACGGTCACAGCTTGCCTCTTAGCAGGAGGAGCGGAGTCATCATGCGCGCCTGGTCTCTTGCGGTCCTCCATCTTGACAGCGTCAAGCGATGGGGGTGCGACGATCCTTGCTGCGAGCCTCATCAGAGCCGACGAGGAGTATTGGCGAGGGGCAACAAAGACAGCGCCGATCACGTCATAAAGGAGTGCTAAGGATTGCGTGTGTGATGCGGACGGCTGGCGCAGAGAAGGCGGATGGCGTGGGTTGGTCGTGTGAGGCCGCTGAGAGCGAAGGCGAGGTGGAGTGGAGCAGAGGAGGTCGATTTGAAGAAACCACTAAAGTCACGTGAGCGCTAAGGTCTTTAGAGGCTTGGCGTGATGCACGGGCCTTGGAGAAGTGTGTCAGAGCTTGAACTTCAATCAACATTTTCCCCACCACAACGCCCATGGACGACAGGTCGACTTTCTGCCTCGCGTTACCTCGTAGACGCTGCCTGGACATACGGTAGCCATGTCCGATGCAGCTGGCTCGCAGCCGCCCCCGGTGCCGAAGCCCAAACCCGTCATTGGCTCCGCTTTCATTGACAGTGAGTGCTCCACATCGTCCTCGTGCTCTCCGTCTTGGACTGTCCTGATGATTGCGCAGAGGGAGGAAAGAAATTCGCACCCAAAGTAAAGGCTCGAAGGCGTCCCGGTGCTGGAGCAGGCGCTGGAGCCGGAGCAACACCAGCGCCATCCACTTCTCAGAATCCCGCGCCCGAAGCTTCGATTGCCGCAGCGCAGCCCACGCAGACCGAACCGCAAGCCCATTCTGAGACAGCCACGCCGGCCGCGACGCAAGAAACTCCTCCTCAAGGTGGACATGTTGTTCAAACCGAGCAGCCAGCGCCGGCACCACCAAAGCCAGCTTCCGAAGCAAACATTACCGCGCTTGGGTCCACGGCCACTGCACCTGAACCTGCGCCCACTACAGCTGTAGCTCACGGGGATGCTTCCGCTACAGAGACTGTGGTACCCTCAAAGCGAGCAGCAACCCTGCTGCCCGCCGGGGAAGAACTCGCCTCGGGTCAATCTCCTAAGCGGCGAAGAATTGAATCGGCTGAGGAGGCTGAGAGGGCGCCAGAGACAGTCCAAGCCACTGAGGCAGACTCAACCACCGCTAGCGCAGAGCAGACTGTTCCCACACCTCCAGGCCCGCGACAGTCTACCCCAACGCCTACACAAGCACTTGCTGAAGAGGTTGTTGAGCCTTCCCAACCCATTTCTACCGGAATTAGCAGCGAAGTCCTTCCCACAGTGGCAGAAGCACCGGCTGGAACGAACACGGAGCCTGCTCCCGAGACAGCTGCACCAGACTCCATCGCAGCTATTGAAGTGAACGCAGAACCGGTTCCCGAGACTTCTGCAGCAGACTCTACCCCGCCGGTTGTACCCACAAATACACCTCACGAGGAACCCGCAGCCACAAGCGAGCAAGAACCGAATGGTAACGAACCTACTTCTACGGCACCGACGCAAGCGCCAAAGCCAAGGCGCCGGAAACTACCATGGGCCACAGTGAATACACCGCAGGAAGATGGTGCTGAACCTGCAGCAACTGCACCCAAACGAAGAGCCCCGGCTCGACGCAAGAGAGGCCCCGTGACACTGAGGAACATGGACGAGGAAGAGGGCGAAGAAGAGGACGAAGATTTCGCCCCACCGCGACCAAGCGCAAAGGCTCGAAGCAAGCGGAAAGCCCGCGAGGTTGATGACGACCAAGCGGATGATAATGCTACTCGCCCCTCAAAGAAACCACGAAAGCCGAGGAAAGACAAGGGAAAGAGGAAGGCTGTGGAGGGCGAGGGAGAAAACGGCGACGTAGGAGAAGCGGGACCAGTACGTCCGAAAAAGAAGCGAAGGGCCAAGAAGGCTACTGAGCAAGCAGAGGTTGAAGGTCAAGAAGGAGAGGAAGGAGGAGAGGAAGGGGAGCAAACACGCAAACACAAAGGCCGTCCACGAGCAGTCACACCCTCTGACGCCGAAGACGAAGTCATCAATCCAAAAGAAGTTTTCATGCACAATCTCGCATCCCACAATATCAAAACTGGCAGATTATCTGAGCGCGAGAAGAAGATGCGTGGCATTGACTGGGATAAGGCCAAGGCGGAGCGTAAAAAGAGGGAGGCGCTGAATGTAGATCACAGCAAGGATCGAGAGGAAGAGCGTGCACGACGAGAAAAGGAAATGCAAGAAGCACAAGCTCGAATCAATGCCGCAAGAGCAGAACAAGATCAATACGTCCAAGACGAAAACGGCCAGATCACACTTGTAGAGAGCGCGCGCGTTATCGATCAAGAAGCTCAGGCAGAGCTCGAAAGAGAAGAGTATGACGAGGTCGTTGAAGATGATTTGACCAAAATGGTCAACTACAAGTCGTATTTGAGAGAGCGAAAACGGTTTCCGGACACGTGCATACTGCCAGGCCAAGGGAAGACATGGCCCCAAGAAGAGACAGCCAAGTTCTACGAAGCGCTTGCTCTGTTCGGCACTGATTTCATGATGATCTCCACCATGTTCCCCGGCAGTACGCGCCAACACATCAAACGCAAATTCAACCGCGAAGAAAGAGACAACCCCGAAGCGATCAAACAGGTCCTCCACACGCCTACCAACTTCGACTGGGACAAGTATCTTGACGCATGTGGACGCCAACGTGAGGAATTTACCGGGTTTGAAGTCAAGGATGAGTTGGAAAGGGAGAAGGCTATTGCGCAGGTGAAAATCGACGAGGCGAGGGCCGCGGCTGAGGAGGAGAAGCGACAGCGACGCATTGCGGGGATTGAGAGTGAGAATGAAGAACAGGCCGCCGAGAAACAGAAAGGAAAGGGTAAAAAGAAGAAGGGTAAGAAGGACAAAGTGGTTGCGTTTGCGGAGGAAGAGGGTGTGGAGATATTGGGTGGCATCGATGACGATCCTAACTGGGGCAGGGAGTGAGTATGAGAGTGTATTTGTCACATCTTTTGAGGGTACATGCCTTTGACATGTGACTTTCGACGGCTTTAAAAAACATGTGTGGATAGCACATTCTTAGATACCCAGGGATTTTTGAGTTTCTCCTCACGCCCATTTAGATCAGGTATTTCAAACGGAGCATCCCCCAGATGATGCAGCGCAATGGAATCTTGCAGTATGTGCCAGCCAGGAATCTTTCCATAAAAAGTATCGTGGATTCTCCAAGTACATAGTTATCCCAAAAGGTGGTCATGGTTGTTTCTTTCACACGGACCTCATCGGATCAATCCTCTCCATCTCCGCGCCTCCTTCCTTCACCGCCCATAACTCCAACGTCTTCACCCCTCCCGCCAACTCCCCCTTCTCAGTCCAGTTCTCAGGCCTCCCAGGCTTCCACCTCTTCTCCTCCACCCACGTCCCAAGCACAATCTTGCAATCGCGCGTCTCCCCACTGCGCTGCCATATGTCCGTGGACACGCTGATCAAGAAGAGTTGGACCATAGATACGCTGCCAACACCGCAGGCATTCCGCGGGTTTGGAAGGTTGAAGTTCAGGGTTAGGGAGCGGAGTGTTGCGGCGGGGAGAGAGCGGATGGGGGTCATCCAGGAGGAGAGGAGGTTGGAGAGTGCCTGGTCGTAGTCGGCTTTGATGGAGGTTAGGGAGATGTTGAGGGCGATGTCGGTGAGGGGTGTGGTTGGGTGGGTAGATAGGTAGGTGGAGAGTTCAGTGGGGGCGTGGAAAGTATGGGTTGGTGTTGGGGCGGTGCATGGTGAAGACATCGTTTTTGGAGTTGTGTGGTGGGTGCTTTGTTTGTGTGTTGTTTGGAAGTTTGAGATGGTGTTGAGAGGGTCGTGCCTTGGGGTGTCGCGTGGTGTTTTTGTATGCGAGGTATATACTGTCACTGGACGGTGAGTCACAGTGGTTCAGCGATGCTGCGGTCTTGACTGCTTAAGAGTCTAATGGAGGTTGCGCGTGACTTGACTTGTTACACTCATTCCTTTGACATGTCAATACCGCTTGCAGCCGCAAGAACTTGTTGCACTCATTCCTTTGACATGTCAACACCGCTTGCAACCGAAGGATACCATATAAAGCATGTTTTCAATGCTATACTCATTATTTCATTCCTGGGTTTTGCTTCTTGATCCATGTCTGAAGCTTTGGAAAATATCGATAGCGCGAGAGATAACTTTTGACACGTGTGGTGATCGGGAAAGCATAAAGGGATTAGAACATTCATTGCTTAGTTAATTATCCTATATTAACAATGGCAGCGAATGAAATCATTTAGATTTGATCAAATACGTGTATGTGAACGGGAACTGCCGGCTCAACGCATGAGCGAACTACTCCGAGACAACAAAGTGCGCATGAACAACTGGTTTCCCATCCCTATACCGATCCAACACTTCATTCACCTTCGCAGCATCCAAGCCAACTCCGTCCGCAACCTCATACCTCAGCGTTTCGATCTTGCCATCCTTCAAATACTCTGGGAGGGCTTCCCAGAAGCCTTTCCCCACAGACTGTAAGTGCGGAATACCATGCGTGTCTTTAAGCTCATACTGGTGATCTTTCTTTGTGACCTTGGCAGTGTCAGGCGGACCCGAAGGAAGCAGCCTGGCAACCTTGCCCTTCCTGGTAGAAGAGAGCGCATTGATGCCGACGTAAAGGGTGTCGGGATAGTTCACAGCGTCGAACACGTAGATGAGGTCATCACCCACGGCACTCTTGATACGTGAATGAACGGCTTCGTCTCCACCGTGGCGATCGAGGACTTGCGTAGCTCCCCATTTCTTCAATTCGTCTTCTTTCCCACCGAGGACCACAATCTTCCCAATTCCCGCTAGCTTGGCCAGCTGAACGGCGAACCTGCCGCAGTTGCTACCTCCCCCGATGATCAGGAGAGTAGTGTTGGCGTAGTCAAAGGACTCTGCCTCGGCTGTCCACGGAGCTGGAAGGCCCAAACCGCAACTCTCCTCGAACAGACCAACGACACTGGCGTTGAGATTGACAGGCAGTGTAGCGACGTCATGGTCATTGAGGTTGGAGGGAACTTTTGCGGTGTATGCTTCATCCGCGAGGGCGTACTGAGTAAGTCCGTTCTGGAAATGGCCCTTGTCGAAAATGTTCCCGTAGGTGAAGACGCGGTCGCCGACCTTGAACTTTGTGACCTCTGAGCCGATTTTGTCGACTACTCCGACAATGTCATTTGCTAGAGGCGTCGGTAGGTCATCTTTGAACCAAAGGCCCCAGTCTCGCACTTTCTGGTCATGGGGATCGAGGCCGGCGACTGTGACGCGGAGGCGGAGTTGGGTAGGCTGGGGTGTAGGGATTGGCCATGTTGTAGATTTGACCAAAGGTTTGCCGATTTCGGTGACGAGTAGGGCTGTTTGTTGCGCCATTTTAGAGGTATGGTATTGGGTATTTGAGCTTGAGAAGGCTTGTTTTTGACGGTAGATCAAGAGTATGTGGGTGAAGAAGTTTCAAGAAGTGAGTTCGCTGCTATTTTATATTCTTTGGCTCATCTGTTCATGCTGATATAATGACGGGTTTTAGAATCCCTAATCGCCTGATCCGGTGGTGCATTCTCGTCAGCCTTTGCCAAACGTGGTGCACAAGAGAAATCAATTATCAAGCAATCTAGCTGTACGGGAAGTAAAGAGGGTCGCTCATTGGACCGTAAAGTTGAAGTGCCCGTTAGCGAATGATGCCGTGCTTATGCGCGCCGATCTCCGCTAGTGGACTGTCGTACGGTGGTGGTACTCCGCCCTGTCAACGTAGGTGAGCATTTCTAAGTCCGACTAATCCCCGATCAATTAAGCCGACTAGTAAGCCAGGTGGCCAGTTGCACTTCGACTGGGCAGCACTTACACATCAAAACCTTAAGGCAAATACAGGGTAGGCTGATCAGCCGCAATAACGGGAAACAGTGCACGACTTGCACTACCATATGGTACGTATGCGTTATGCCAGAAAACGGCGCCCAGCTTGATTACTCGATTCCCCGCCAAAATACCGTGTATTTCGACTCTTCGAATAGTGATAGTATTAATTTATGAACAGACTATCAAAGCAGAATCTGTAATAGTCTGCTTTTATTTAGTGAGTTCGGTGTCGGTGTTGTTGAGCAGCGAGCAATGAAATCATGCTCGTACCAAGCTCAACGATTATGGCCGATTAGCTCTTTAAAAGCAAAAGTCGCGTGTTTTATATAATAAGAGTAAAGAAGGATTCTAATTGTTTTGAACTTCATTTAGGATGAAAGCCTATTTTTCCATCTAATCTTGGAAAACAAATCCCCGTGGGAAATCTTTTACAGTCTACTGATCAGATGAATGAGCCACGGCCCCGGGGCAGCTGTTCCGTATTGAACAAAGCTATAGTCTTATTTTACAGGGAGTCTTCTATTAGTTTTCTTTCTCGCGATAGTCGCAAGTGTATTTCCTGCGAACGAAGTTCAGACGAATAATTGTCGAGGTTGGCCGTCGTAAACCCTCTGTAGATGGAAATTTTTCTAGCGAGAAATTCATATAAGATGAGATGGATATCTATGACTCAACGGTGAGTTAGAGGGCACATGATTCCGGGAAATGACAAGTCGTCAGAAGACCAAGGCACAGTCGTACAATAATGACTCAATCATAGAAGAGTCATCCTCTATGAGCCATACTTAAATAGTGCTTGTCGTCAACCGTTATCCCCTTTTCTGATTCACTTCCTTCAAAAGACGAGCTCAGCTTCTCAGACATCTTGGAGTATCGCTTGTTCAGGGTTTGGGTGGGCGGGGTGGTGACACGACAACAATACTTTGGAACGAACGATGAAACTTTGGAGATCGGTGCCCTTCACAGGGTATGAACAGCCTTGAGGGCGACTACCGAGATGTAGTCATGAGTATTTTGACTCTTTACGTTATTCAATCAGGTGAGGACTTTTGTAACGTGAAGCTGTCGCACAGATATCGAGTCAACGCTATTCCTAAGACTCATACAGCCGTATGACTGGTCACAGAAAAGGTATAAAAGCCGCATACTTTCACCGGTCTCTCTCTTACTACCATCAGCATTCCATTTCTTGATTCAAAAGAACGCGGACACTATTCTACAGAAGCTTATTCCACGGAAAATCGCGCAAAAACACAAACCAGGGACAAGATGCAGACAGTATCTCAAGGCAAACAACCACAAACCACGGACGTCATGGAGACAGTACCTCAAAGCGATATAGATACGCGGCTTCCGGTGTGTACTGATTCCCCGTTCTTATACTACCTATCACTTACCGTTCATATAGGAAGAGGAGTTTGAGAGAGAGAAAAAATGGGCGTGTGCGGCTTGTTATGATTTGGGGATATGGAAGCTTTACGGCAGGAACAGGGAGTACTGTGACCACAGTCCTCGACACTTTTCGGCCATGGTGGTACATTTCGATCCGACCAGAGCAGACGACTACGATCGGCCGTACACGCCGGACGACCCGCCCCCGTACAGCGGTGTTTACGGTTTCAGCGAGAATACTAAGAATAGTGACTGGCTCTGCAAACATTGTCTTCGATTTGGGAGCAACATCATCAACAAAGCATGGCAGTATCATTGTATCTCTTGCAACAACTCATACATACCCTGGCCAGAAGAAGGCGGCTTCCAACGATATATATGCGAGGGTGCTACTGAAGTGCGGAATGCAGAAGTGGCGACGCATCGCGTTACTGACTTGGAAAAATGTCCTGTCTGTGTCGAGAAGTTTCGGACCAAGAAGCCGGGTGCACCAAAGGAGAACGATGCATACTACGGTCCGGCTCTACCAGTATACAAATATACCTCGGGAGAAAGGGAATCGCAATTCATGTGGATTTGCTCAAAATGCGCTGGGAAGAATCACAAATACACAACTGAATGCAAAAGGGGGCAAGATGGGAATCCTTGTGGTTCGCCAAGAGGTAATGGACTGCCTTATATAGAATGGAAGACGGCCCCATGTAAAAGGGAATAGGCCTCCAATCACGACGAGGGTAAATGAGGGTTGTTGGCATGTGGCATGGTTTCTGTGGATCATGGGGGCTTTTCATTTGTTCGGTGTGGTGGTGTAAATTGCTTTTGTTCATGTAACTACACACTCATTTTAATTTCCTTAAATAAAACCCGAAAGCAGTGATTAGAGCTAGGTCTCAGATGGCTTATGGTTCTTTGAACTCTTCGGTCTCTATATAAACGGCTGCTATTATATCATGCCTACATCCAAGCACACTTCATTCGTGTGATACGTCCATAAGAACAGTAGCGTAACACCGCATTTTCTGAGTAAGAGCAAAACTAACTTTTCTCGCTCTAAGGCAAAACACTAGTAGGGGAAGACTTACAATCTGCTAGGTAGAGAAAGTCCTAGGTATGGATAACATCATTGTGCAGAATTTGTAAGCGGACTGCCCAGGCGGTGGACTGTTTTGGGCGCAAATCAGAGGGAAGAGTTGTAGGGAAAAGTGGAGGGCTGGGGGTGGGGATTATTTCTAAAGATCTGAGAAGTAAAATAATGTATATAGATCGGAAATAATGCTAAGGTAGCAAACAATAATGAATAGGGTATCTTTGAATCGAAACCTAGATTTATAAATACATCGCCTAGGATACTTTACATTAGTGGATTAAACTCTTTCACCACTTGCCTCCACTATTCAGCGTACAGATGAATTTGTCGATTGCTAAGTTTTGCTCTATAAGAGAACGCCAAACAAGGCAGCGCCAATAGCTACACCAACGCTGGCTTCAATCCTTCCTGCACTTGCCGGGATATCATAAATGTCAGCGTCCCAAATACCTTGCTACTCACTCTCCGCCTCCTAACACCCCTGTTGCCTGTGCCATTGACTCAACAAAGCTTTTACTCAAAATACTCCTAGCAGGCTCTGCACAGAATCTGTCTACCGCTCGGCCACTAGCAACGCAGATGGAACTCTTACGGCATCCAAAAGAAGCCAGCCATCGAGCCATCATTCACCTTCAACTAAGTTAGCATATTTGAATAAGCCAACGGACTCACTCCAGCCTCCAATTTTATCTCTTTCAATGACTACAACGTACCCCGGGACTCCGGTTGGCGCTTTGGCCATCGCGCCTACGGCGACGAAGACAGCGCTATTGCGTATGAATCAGTCAATTTCGACATCCTGGCTTCAGCCTCGTACCAGCATTGCTAAGGCTTAAAGCTGAGCGGAAGAACCGGACCAAGAGCAGGATGGATCCGGCACTCGGTGAGAGGCGCAAAAAGATTTACAGCGACCGAAGCGGTCCTCGAGATGCAGACAACTTTTCGTGTCGCCAAATGAGTTGACTGGCGACCTTTTGAGGATAGTAGGCGGTGGAATGGTTCACAGACTTGGTGACCAACAACTCCGGGAATGAGGGCTACCCCGGTGCTAGAGAGTCCATTGTGCCACCTAAGAGCCTGCACCAACGCGTTTCCCAACCCTTAGAAATTAGGGTATCATAAATCCGGGATCAATGGTGTGAAGCCAAACCTCGACAAACGGCTCGTCATTCCCAGTGAATATACCATAGCTCTGACAGCTGAACGAGATCTGACCCCCCATGTGAGTAGCCATCAGCGCGCTTTCACTGAAGCGCAATCGATTTCTGCCTGCAATTCCTTCCTCAAAAAGCTTCTCGAAACCCTGGGCGGGGTCATGGTTGACATAGCCATGATATATCAGATCGTTCGCGAGGAGGCTCCTGGCGCTTGTACTGTACAAAAGCGCGGTGATGGTCACAAAGCCACGCACTCCAAAAAAGGTTGCGCAAGAATATGACACTACTCACCAACGTCGGAACGAGCCATTTGTGACTAACCTCTTGCACTCATGCGCTTAGCGAGATGTTGGTGATGAGTGAACGATGTGCGGCTGGTAGTGGTACAGTTTCACCCTGTCATACAGATTCACGCAGTCAGTCACGCACGCCGCTGGAGTCAGAGCAGCGCAGCCGTCCACACATCAATGAATGAATCCTAGCCCTAGAGAAGAAGTATAAAAAGCCAGCAGTGAAGTTACATCCCTTCCCACAACGAGTGTGCAATCGAAGCATCCACGATTTCCTTCGCGAAGCTCAAAGCCTTCATCCGTTGACCGAGCGCAGAAAGCTTGAAGCAATCACAGAGCTATCAACACCGCCCTTATCTTTATCTTTGACAATTCGTACCCTCCACATTCCAATTGCTACTCCCAGAGCCCAAAGCCTGAAGCCTTAAGCAATGGCAAATCCTCCACGCAAAGCCGATGCACCCAAAGACAACCCTCCCCAAGCTCCTTCATCCGAGAATTGGATATGCGTCACCTGCCTCACCCACGGCACCGACGGCACCGACCAAAGCCTCCGAATCCATTCTAATGACGTGCCCACATGCACAAATTGCTGGAGCAACGCACCGACGAACAAGAGCCGCTGGTGGATATGCATAGACTGTTCCAAAAAAAAGTATACAAGCGAAGCCCGAGCATAACCAGCCACAATATAACCCTATCACGATGCCAGCAGCTGCATGCGGTGGTGGGTGCGGCACAATTCTTAATCCCGCCACGATTCGGACTATGGAGGCTTTACCCTGCCCCGACGATTATGACTGGGGTAAAACACGCCCGGGGTGGAATTTTTTCTTTTGCGTTCACAAGGGATGTGGGAGATTGAATGCTGGGAGCAGACCGGAATGTTGGCAATGCAAATCTCCACCCGACAAAGGAAAGCCCTGTATCTTCGTATTGCTATAAGATTGAGTTAACAAGCTTGAGGAGATGTTGTGGGGTAATTCGTGGAGGGAATTTCCTAGCCTATCCAATACTCTGACTTCTTTCCTGTCATGTCACTCATTTAAACCTGTTTTTCTTTTGCCGGGTACTGTACATACTTATTTTCGTAGATCTTGTATCTCCATAACACTCTTTTCATAAAATATTTCGTCTGCCGAATGATCCCTTTAAATGCCTTTCGGGGACCGACAGGCCCTCCACTTGGGGGCAGCCACCACAAGAACTGCCTTCACCCCAGTGTGCTCGGCACGTCCATTATGCCCCATGGGAGGCTCATGTAGATAGAAGGCCTTCGGCCAAAGTTTGCAGGACGTAAATCAATACCAACCAACCAACAACCTTTAAATGCCTTGTATGAACTCGGACTCCTCGATAGACGTTGTGTCAGCCATTCCTCAGCTTCGCCGGGAGCGGGACCTACCTACGGTGCCACTTTCGGAGAACCCAAGAGCAAAGTGAGTCAAGGATCGGTGCACAGACGAACCGAGATAAAATTCGCGGCTCATGAAGTGCTCTTCTGCGGATGCATCGCCGAGGAGTTCCGGAAGGGGAGGGGGGAGGGGAATGCGGTGCTGGTCGCTTGGACGCTTTGCCCTTAAGTTGGTGAGCAAGGTGCTGCTTATGCTGGCGTAACTTAGAAAAGCATGCGATTTATTGCGTATACGATAGTCTTCTGCGGGCGCACTGTCGCCGGTAGGGAGAGGAAAGCCGTGCCGGTCACTTGGACGCTTTGCTCGGAAGTTAGTAACCAAGATGCTGCTTATCCTAGAGTAACCCGAAAGACTCGCGATTCATTGTTTACAAAATGCTCTTCTGCGGATATATCACCGAGTAATTCCGGGAAGGTGGAAGCGGTGCCATTCACTTGAACACTTCGCCCAGAACTGTGTAACCAAGGTGCTGCCCATGCCACAGTCAATCAGAAAAAGACTCATCACTTATAAACATCTCTTCCGCGTCCGCATCACCGAGGAGTTCCAGTGCGGTGGAAGCGATGTCCGTCGCTTAGGTGCGTCCCTCATGCGTTGGTAACCAAAGTGCTGTCTACGCTGTATTTATTTACTCTTCTCTGGTTGAGCCGAGGTCATGTTAGCGCTAAGCACTTCAAGATAGAATCCGAGTAGCTGCATCAAGATATCTTCCATTAAACAGACCTACAGAGCCCACTCCTCCCTATCATCCGTCGCCGAAATAAACGGCTCGTCGATAACCTTCACAGCCAGCTCACTGCACAGCACACTACAACACGGTCAGCCACCTATTCAATCAACCGAGATCAAGCACCAAGCAGCATCCCAAACCCAAAAACACAAAAACGCAGAAAAAAAAAGGAACTCACCAAGACGACCCAACCAGCGCGTCCAACTCCCTAATAGCCTTCTCCCTCTTCGCCCCCACACTCGTCCCCTTACTAACCTCTGTCTGCAACTCGGCAATGCGTTTCCCCCTCGCAATACCCGCCAGCTCCACCACTTTCTTCGCTAAGCAATCGCTATGAAAAGCGTGCTGGCACGGAAACACGAAAAACTGTCTCGCCAGCAACGGCAAACCGCAGACGTAGCATCGTTCCCCCGGTTCCACAATCGCATATCTCTGCTCGAGCGCTTTAATGTCGGTCTTGATGTGTGCCGCCGTTTCCTCGCTTTCATCCATCTCCTGTTTCAGATCGTCAATCTTGCGCGAGTAGTCTTCCAAAGCGGTGCAGATTTCTTCCTTGAAGTCGTCGATGACGACAAAGTCGGGGAAGAAGGGGATCAGGTCTTCGATGCGGAGGAGGTCGACGCGGCGCAGGAACTCGATGGCCGTTTTGATGCCCGAGGATTGAGAGATTACTTTTTTGGCTATCGCGAGCCAGAGTTTCTTGCGGAGGGCGGGTTCGGTATTGGAGCGGTCGGCGACGTTGCTGGCGAGTTCGACTTCGTCGTATTTTAGGGCGAGGTCGACGGCTTGGACGTATTGACCCATGGAGCTGTAGATGTGGACGCAGGATTGGACTCGCTTGTGCTGGATGCATAACCGTAGGGCAAAGTCGGCGTCGTAGTTTTGCTCGTTTGCGTAGGACTGCCCTTCCAGGTAGGCGAGTAGAGCTGCTTCGTCACTCGTAGGGTGTGATGCATAGATCGATATGAGCGTATTGTGTATAGCAGCATCTGTAGATTGATGCTGGTTGATTTCGAAGAGCAGATATCGAACCGCCTGGTTCTGACTCAGTGATGCTTTGGTTATGTTGTTGTAGTTGAGAAAGGCTGGGATGAGCTTCTGTGCGTCGAGGTTTGTCTGACGCATCATGATCTCGACGAGATCGACAGGCACATTCGCCATCAGCACACTGCTGTACTTGTAGAAGGTTTCGGGATCTGTCTGCTTCTTGAGCACATCCAGTGTTTCTTGCCACCTTTCTCTTTGCACCCAGTATGCAAGAACGTAGTTGTAGTCGTTGACGACGGTGGCAAAGTAGAGCAGCTCTTCTTCTCTTCCGTGGCTACTAGTAATCTCATAGACTGTTTTACGGTCTAGGTCAGCTTTGTATCTCGAAACAAAGTCTTGATACTCCTTCCGAATGACAGAAAGCTGGTCTTGTGTCTCGGCGGTATTCATGCTCTCGGATAGCTCTGCTTTTGTGGTGATGGTGTCGTCCAGTGTGTTGAGTTTCGCCATATACAGCTCAGTCAACCATGTTGCGACCATCATTCGTTGCATGATGGAAGATTTCTTCAACGTCGATAGTTTAGTGAGCAGGTATCTTCGCAAAGCATCCTGCTCGCCCTTGTTGATGAAGGTGAGCGCAACCTGTTCAAAAGGCTTCGTGCTTCGTCCGTAGACTGCGGCAGCTTCCATATACTGGCTTTTTCCAACTAAATAGTCACCAGAAGCTGTTGCCACTGCGTCTTTCTGGTGGGCTGTCTTAGCAAACTGAGACGCTGCATCGAACTGTTGCGCTTTCAGCATGATTTTCCACACATCCCGGCTTTCATCTGTGATGACGATCTCGAAAATCTCCTGGCTAGTAAAGAGCCAGTATGTGTTCTTCTTGATATCTGCCACCAAGCCCAACGCACTCTGGCCAGGCTCCAAAACAACCTGATCAAGCACAATGGTGTCATCTAGTCGGTTGGTAGCCACTATCCTCCCTTCGACCAGTTGGAGAATATGCCACTGGCTGAGAATCATTGATTGGACGTATTCCTGCGTCTTTCTGGCCCGTCCACTAGCGGTCTGTGATGGGGGAATCTGCGATCTAGACAGCATCTTTGCCTCTCCCAAGACCTTTCCGCCTATCTCTGAAGTGTCCGAAGAGAGGTATAGCTTTCCAGTGAGCACGCCTTGGGAAGTGAGCCAGCCAAATATCCTCTCAGCAGTGGTGTGGTCGAATGATGGAGCCTCTTGGAGCTCTGGAGACACGGCAAGGAGAGAAGCAGCGCCAGAGGAGACGTTTCCCAGCTCGTGAACAGTCGCTGACTCGCTGTCGAACAGCTTTGAAAATATTGACCCGCTTCCTTCGGACCCATGCCGGCCCACCTTGCCGGCAAAGTGTAGGAATGAGGAAGGCGTTGCAATGATGATCCGCCGCAGGTCAGCCCTCCCTGGAATGATGTCCGTCCATAGACCAGTCACCGGCCCGTCATTCGTCTTGTACACACCCTTCAAATATCGCTCTTCCCGCCTATAGAACTCGGACGAGGGCTCAATGTACACCTCATAGACGTTCCCGTCCGATGCTCCCACCAATATCTCCCTAGTTGAAGCTGTCGGCTGCGAAGGGTTCCATGATATGCTCTCAATTCCCACTCCTTTCAGCCTGGATAGAGTTTTGGGTGCTCGCGATTGCGTGTGGAGGTAGAAGTTCTCAGCGAGGGTAGTGGTGATGATGAGGTGCGAGGCGGAAGGGTCGAGGAATAGACGCTTGATGACACCAATCTCGGAGGCTTTCTTCGGCAAATCGATGTCTTCGAAGAGTCAGCATAGGGTTACAAGATATTGTGAACCTGCTACATACCATCTATGTCTGCCGGACTGTCCAAGTCAATTCGCAGGATGCGCCCAGTCGACAGAGCCAGAATGAGCACATTGTTTGCAACAGCGGCTGCCACAAAGTCGGAGGCTACAGAGAATTGCAGCGACACGCGCTCGATATTGAACATGGGAAGTGAAGCATCGTCATCTAGGTCACCGGTGCCGGGCGCGGCGTATCCCGTGGACATGTCGTACGCCATGGCGGGATGTGGGAGGTTTTCGCTATGACAGAGGTTCACTCATGACGTGTGAGCGTATAGGCAGCTTTAGCCGCTTTCGTAGAGGCTTAGAGGCGCAAGATCGTGGTCGCGAATTGCACAGTCGGGGTGGTGGTGACGCCTAGCTTGGAAGCTCGGTACGGAGATGGAACGGAGATGGCTCGGATTTCCACGGCGCTAGCCGGGCACGTGCTCACGCGTTATCCCGTGCCATTCAGCTCCGCGTTGTCTCACTCCGTCTGCCCTTTCGGACTTGTATAGATCATAGAACCCATGTTTTGAAGAGTATCATAGGTACCAAACATATATTACCAGCCTACGACAATATTCTGCCCACAAAAGTGGCTCTGGAGGAATAAACTGCTGTCCTTAGCAGCGATCTCCAGGCCTACGAATAAAGCACATGAAGTGAGGGCAAGGAAAATTGCAGTTGTGGACGGCTTTCATCTATGCGCAGCGCTTGGTAAGTCATCACGTTCGAGATGGGACTTCAAACTTTGGTAGATTTCTCTCATGATTTCCCAATAACCCTTTCCTCCCCTCTGCCCCAACGCCAGGCGCCACACTTTTTCTCTAACCCTAACCTCCAAAGCAACCTCTCTATCATATCATAGTGGCGGTTTATAAGTCCAGCCAAAGCACTCGGTGCACACTTGGAAAAGCTCTCCCAGACCTTCGATACACTCTTGTACTTTCACCCGCCTACTACTTCTTCAAAGCCCTTCCTGCGATGTCCTTTCGATACTGTATGCCCTCGAAGTGTATGCAATCAACGCCCTTGTAAGCCCTCGCAACAGCTTCTTCCAAGGTAGGTGCCGTAGCCGTTGAGGCAATCACACGCCCGCCGGCTGTTTTGAGGGTGTTATCTGCGAAAGAAGTGCCGGCGTGGAAGAGTACCACGTCTATATGTAGAGTCAGTAAAGAAACTTTAATGCAATCGCAACGTACCTTCAGGAACAGTATCGAGCGTCATTACAGTGCCCTTAGCATAAGCACCAGGATATCCACCCGCCGCCACAACAACCGTAGCCGCACTCCTATCCGACACCTTGACTTCCACCTCCTTCAACCTCCCCTGCGTACACGCCACCATGACCTCCGCAAGATCGCTCTCCATCAGCGCAAGCAAGCTCTGCGTCTCAGGATCCCCAAACCTCACATTATACTCCAGCGTCTTCGGACCATCCTTCGTCATCATCAACCCCGTAAACAACACACCCTTGAACTCAAATCCCTCTTTCTTCATCCCGTCAACAGTAGGCTGCAGGATCTCTTTATGCACTTGCTCGATAACTTCCCGCGGCGCAATGCGTGTCGGCGCATACGTCCCCATCCCCCCGGTATTCGGCCCCGTATCCCCCTCCCCAATCCTCTTATGATCCTGCGCAGGCGGTAGACTCCGAATCGTCGTCCCATCGCTGAACGTAAGGAACGAAAGCTCATCGCCCTCCAAAAACTCTTCAATCACAACCTCATCCCCTGCAGCCCCGAATTCTTTCTCCAGCATAATCTCCCTGAGCGCAGCTTGTGCCTCTTCCTTCGACTGCGGTATAATAACGCCCTTGCCAGCCGCTAGTCCATCAGCCTTGATCACCACGTTATGCTTCACAGTATCCAGATACGCTTTCGCCTTCTCGTACTCGGAAAAGTTCTCGTACGCGGCTGTGGGGATGTTGTTGCGTTTCATAAAGTCTTTGGAGAAGGTCTTGCTGCCTTCCATTCGGGCGGCGGCTTGAGAGGGGCCGAAACATGGTATTCCGCTGTGGTTGGCGAAGTAGTCGGCGATGCCGGCGACGAGCGGCGCTTCGGGTCCGGGGACGACGAGGTTCACGCTGTTTTCTTTGGCGAATTGGACGAGTGAGGGGAAGTCTTCTTGCTTGATGGTGGGGATGTTTGTGGTTTTGGGAAGGATTGCCGTGCCTGTCCAAGTTTAGTAGAGATTATTCAAGAGAGTCTTAATGTGCTGTATTGGATTGGGATGGCGGAAAGCTGCATATCTGAGCTATGTGGTATTCCCCGGGTACAACATGAGCTTTAGAACATACCTCCATTGCCGGGTACCACAAAAATATGCTCAATTCGTGGTGACTGTAGAAGTTTCCATGCGAGCGCATGCTCGCGGCCACCATTGCCAACTAGAAGAACGCGGAGCTTCCCTGTCATGGCTGATTATGAAGTTCAATGTTTTATCAACCCTTTGAATGAGCTGGCCAAGTATGAAATGAAAGTTTTGCTGCCGGATTACTGTCTGCTGGATGTAGTTTGGGTGAGAAGTGCGCTTTGGAAGGCTCGATGGAGATTTTTTGGTAGGGCTGAAATGCCCCGCGGCGCGTATGTGGGGTAGCTAAAGTAAAATACAGGGACGCCAAGCAACGGTGAGGTCATTGGTCGACAATTAGAAAAGATGAAATTGGGTATCGGTATCGGTATCGGTATACAACTGAGCCCTCTAGTCCTCCCAGACCACCTCGCCTAGTGCCTGGCCAAGATCGAGAGCACTTGCCAACCAAAAAAACTACGAGAAACGGGGCCAACCCTTGATACAGCGCTGCGCCTACTCATCATTCAAGAACAACTCGACAAGTCTCGCCATTCTTTCTTTTTGAACCGTCTTCTCCTTCTCCTTCAGCTTGTCAGACTTGGGAGCTCGGAACAGCACGTCGGCGAAGATGGCCGCATGGTTCCTATGCATGAGCTGCTTGACAGCGACCTGCGGCACTTTGCTCAACGTCCTTCTTCGTACAGATGCTTTCGGTGACGCCGGTAGATCCATGCTCGAACGCGGCGTAGATATCTTGTCTGGCGCTGAGGCTTCGGCGATTTGTTTTGCTACAGCCTGGAGCATCGAAACAACAAGGAGAAAGGAAGCGTTGTGGTTTGGTGCAGAGGCGAGGATCTCGAGGGCCCACATTTTCTCATCATCGGCCAACAGTCGCTGCTTTGTCTTCTCCCGATTGCCGATGCCTTCCTCCAGTTGCTCCCACAAAGTCTTCGTTATGACCCCGTCTCGCAGGCTTCGTAAAAAGGTGAGAAGGACTCCAGTCATTACTTCCAGCTTCTGCTTTGGAGGCGTGCCGGCGGGAAATGCTTTCTCGAAAGCCTCGTCGCAGTCAAGAGCATCGAACACATCTGCCGCGATTTCACCATCCTCTGGATCCTCTACTTGGTCGGCGAACGGCCAGGCCGCATTATGCTGCCAAGGTGCCTTCTTTTCATCTCCCTCGTGACCTGTCATATCCCACTCGGCAAGTGTACGCTCAGTCAGGTCTTCTATGGCCTCCGTCAGCCGAAATATCTCCCGGGGCACCGAGTATCTCACCCCTTCGCTAACATCCGGTTTCTGGCCCTGAAGTTTGCGGATACCACCCTCTGGAATCTTGATCAGCTTGTCAACCGTCCGGGACAGCGCTGACTGTTGCCAGCTTCCTCGGATAGGTAGGAAATGGTCGCGACCTTCATGCACTCGGAGAACGAGTATCTCGTCCAGTGTTGATGTGCCTTCGTTCAAATCGTAGACCATGCCGAGATCAGCCAGTTTGAGCCTGAGCTCTGCATTACAAACATCTGCTGGCTCGAGCGTAAACTGCTGGTTCAAATTGTCGGTCGGTGCTTTGGAAGTTGGATCTGGGTCTCGATCGAAGGTCACACTCAGCCAGGGTGGGAATGGCCCGTCGGGTTGGTCGTTGTTGACAGGTCGATCAGTGAAGCCAAAAGTCGCAGGCACTCGTCCAGTGTTCGCAATTGTTATGTTACGACGCTTGGATTTCGCAAATCGAACATCACCAAAATCAACGCCATCAAAACTGCTGTCGGTTGTGTTTTTGTTCTCCGGATCCGGAGTGCCTGTAGACCGATCCACGACCAGAGTGATAGACGGGCGCCCTTCATTCTCTTGTCGATCAAGCTCCCTGGCAACCTCCTGATGCACAGCCCTTTTCAATGTCTGGACTACTGCATCGTATTTGAGGGAGAAAATAGCATCCAAAGGCTTGTGATCGGAAGAAAGCACGCGCATGTGAGTGGTGTAATACTCTAGTAGGATCTCGTCTTGGAAACCATCCTTGGTGATGACAGCTTCGGGGTCGGGATCGTTGTGTCCATCGTGCTCGTCGTAAGAATCATTAGCAGCATCGGTCTCGGGGTCATAATCGTACAGCACCGCTTCATCGTCTCCAGCGGTGTCCAGTCCATTGGCTTTCATTTGTTCGTCCCTCTTCCTTGCCTCTTCTTGTTCTTTCACTTTCGCATCATGTCGTTGTTTTGCTGCTCTTGTACGATACAGAATACGATCGCACCAACTCGGGCAACGTCTCTTCTCGCTAGAGTCGAAAACGCCTACTTTTCCGACGTCATATTTATACGACGGCAGAAACCGAATGGGTCCCTCCCCCCACCCGTCGTGAAACGCTTTACCTGCCTTTTGCACCTGTATGAGCTCGTCGTGGGGAAGAAGCGAGTCAATTGTTGTTTGTAAGGATGCTGGGTCTAGGTCCGGTGGTAAAGGTACAGCGTCTTCTGAGCCTTCTGCATCGGCTGGATTCGAATTTGCCTTGGAAGCATGTGCAGAATCTGCGGAGGCTGGTGCATCATCTTTACCGTCTTGAGTCGTGTCCTGATCCGGATCGAGTCTTTTTGCGTGGATAGTGAGCAGACGACGCACGTCATCTCCGGGCAGTCCCTCGAGGCGAAAATTAAGGTCGCCAAACCAAAAGGCGAAATCTTCGTCCCCCAATGCCTCCCCATGACCTTGTGTTATGCCCATCGCATCTGTGACAGAATCGAATCGCGTACGACTTGTGATCTGGCCCGCGTCCCATATCCTGCGGTCCAAGGCAGCCTTGTCCGCACCAGCAGCCAGATGGCAGTTGACAAAGACAAGTCTGGTAGTCTCACCCAAGACTAGTCGGGCAGTCACGGCGCCTTTGTTTCCCATGTAGCCCATTAACCCTGTGCCAACGCTGGTGGTGCTCACTGCTTTGATTTGCGGGTGGATGGCTGGGGAGACATATATCAGAAGCAGTAACCCAATCAGCTGTTGCTCCGCTACCAGTTGGTATCCCTCTGGCATAGTTGCACTTACGGCCTCCTTCCAGCGACTCGCGACTGAAGGGTCGGTGTAGGGCCTGAGGGCCTCTGAAAATGAAGTTATGTCGACCACCTCTTGCAAGCCGAGCGCATATATGCCTACTTCTTCGTCACCGGGGACCGCTTTCCTGTCGTTGAGAGGTATCGTAGGCGCGACTGATGACCGTCTTGTTTCTTGAGCCTCGACACTTTCTCGCGCATCTCCAGCTTTTGAATCGGCCACACCCAAACCTGCCAGTGACTCCTCGATACCCTTCCCGCCAACGAACCAAGCGCCTACATCTCGTTCCACACCCTTCATACCCGCAACGTTCCAACTTCCCACCTTGATGCGCACATTCCGCGCTCGCGTGTACTCGGCTCTCCGGTCATAGAGGGCCTGCGACAGCGTCTGATGGGTCGATACGGCTGACTGGCTTTGATTTGCATCGGGAAACGCGCCGGGAATTTGGGCTTCGAGGCGCTCCGTGGAGCTGGAGTCTGCATCTGACGGCATAGCGGGGTGTTGATGGAAGTGGAAAAAGGATTTTGGAAGCGTATTGGCGATGTCAGTCCATGGTGACGGCGGGTGTGATGGTCTCGAGCGGTGACTGCTCTGTGAAGTCCAGTCAACGCTCCATGACGCCTGCAAGTGCAGCTGGCAGGGCAGGGCTGGACGACGTGGGGCATTGTACACGTGACGTAGGTGGCTCATGTCGCGTACCTACCAGGGTCGTGTGGCTAGCTCCAGCCACTGTCTCTCGTGTTTCCGAGTACAAGTACACAAACAAGATCTCTGCATTACTAGAATCTTGCGACCCCCGCTCCCTATCTCTACCCAATCCAGTGTTCGCTCCCATAACCAAAACAATCTGTCCTTTCACTTTCAACATGCCGAATAGAAAAGCGCGCGCACAGCAGGCCCACCCACCGCCACAGCCCTCCGACTACGAGACAGATGCGCCCATCAACATGGACGTCCCCCCACCGCCGCCACGATCCAACGAAGAGCTCAACCTGTCTGTCATCCGCCGACACTACCCCGAAGTAACTGTAATACACTATGTCATCTCGTACGCAGCCCTCTACATCTACGCCCTCGATCCCGCCGGCTGGGAGCGAACTGGTACCGAAGGCAGCCTCTTCCTCTGCGAGCTTCTGCCCTCACCAGAAGGCATTGAGCGCTTCTCCGTCATCATTCTGAATCGCAAGGGTCTAGAAAACTTCACCATAGAGATTAAGGGTACGGAAGACGTCGAGTTTGGCGAGTTCATCATGATGCAGAGCGAGCAGGGCCAGGTGTACGGGCTGTGGGTTATGAATGACCCCCCGCCGAGCAGCACAGCGAATGCGCGCCAAGAACTCCAGGACAGGCTTCAAGAATTGGCAGAACGCGCGCAAAGGAGCAGGGAAGCCGTCGAGGAAGACAACAAGGAGCGTCGGACTGTGGCATATGAGCACGTCGAGACTTCGGTCCAGATGGGTCGCCAGCTATCACTGCGAGAGCTGTTCGGACAGGCGCGGGAGCCTACTGCCGAACAAAGGTACGCACCGACGCCGCCTGATATACAGCCGCCTGCACAACCCGACCTTCTCAACCAGCTGTTCATGAAGGCGAAACAAGACTACCAGGGCACGAATGCACGATAGGAGACGTGCAAATGCATGTCAGCTTCCGGTAACCAAACGTCACCACGCACCATTCACATCAGTTTGAAAATAGGACTCTCCCTGGAACACGACCATCAGTGTCCTGAAGGCAAACCTGTATTGTCAATACGATCTTGTCTCGGTCATGAACAAGGATAGTCGAGCATCAGGACCTGTTGGTAAGCCAGGCTTTGGTGCTAGAGACCACCTCTGCTTGAGACGCGTTGAGAGGGGAAACGCGAGGGCAGGCAAACTTGGACCCGCACGGAGAAATGGAGCCTGCGGGTATACTTTACGTATGGAATGAACAACGCATCTGGCCTCAGGACTAGCCGTCATCACAGGCGGTATCGATACCTAATTCTTTCAACGTTCAACTTTGATTGATAGTCCAAACTTAAATACTAGCTTGCCCACAAAGTGTCCGCATTCCGAGTTCCCACAAGTGATTGTCCTAATTCGAAAGCTCCCAGCAGGAACTGTAGCCGTACAACCAAACAAGTCGTGTAATCTATTCTCTAGTGGAGCACTTCACAAGGCGCCCCTAGTATGCCAACCGATTCCGCATATAGTACAAATACCATACATCTCGACCCTAATCTTCACCTTGTTGTACACTTTTCATCCTACCACCACCCACCTCCGCTCACCGTTTCTTATTAAACTTCTTCGATTCTACGCATCCATTAGCACAAGCCCATCCACACATCCCCGCGGCCCTTGTATAACTTACCAGCAGCCGTCTTCTTCTTCTTCGGATTCTCCTTTCCTCTCGACCTCGCCACGTTCAAATGCTCAACCCAATCTTCCTCCTTCTCGTCAATAATCTCGTACTCGGGGTACAGCTTCCGCAATTGCGGGATTGTTCCGATTCTCGCCGGGTAGTAGGACGCGACCGCGGGGCCTTTGAGGCGCTGGTGAAGGATTCGCGAGCCGAGTCGGAGGCGTTCGGGGTTGTATGTGGTGTTGAAGATGGAGCATTGCGTCTGTAGATTGTCGATCAGCATCTTCATAGCTGTCGCTAGAGAAAATTACAATCGCATACCTTCATGAGAGCCAGCACGCGATCCCGGGCGACCGCCATTGTTGCGCTGTGGGTTGGGATGCGGAGGTGTTGCGGAGGTGAATTCGGTATCGTCGATCTTGGTGATGACTAAGCCCAGCACGAACTTTACCTTTTGGTCGATAGTTTTTGTCGAACTTGCAACCCACCACATCTACAAATCACTACACTCACAGCCTATAGGCGCATTCTTACGCCATGTCTCAGAAACGGAGCGGTTCATTCAATCACAACGACAGCAGGCGGTTCAAGCAGCAAAAGACGTGGAACTCGCAGAATCCCACCCCTCCAAGGCACGATCACAACCGCAATGGATACGGCGCCGCTCCGCCACAAAGCTCGGATTTCAACCAGAAGTTCAAGAACAGGGACAATCCGGTCCTGGAGCACATCAATCGGCTGCCAGATCCGTCGAAATGCGAGCCCTGCAAGCTTGCTGAAGCTGAAATGCGGACGGGCATGATCGCATTGCTAGACAAGCTGGAGGCTGAGAATATGACGCCCGATGGTGATAGAGCTAAGCTGCATCATACTCGTGAGCTCCGGCGCATACTTGCAGACGAAGCAGAGAAGTCACACAGCTCTCAAATAAAGAAGAAGGCGCTCGACGACAAGTTCCCCGAGAAGGAAAAATACGTCGCCGTTCCCTCGTACATTATACAGAAGCTTGAAAAGGCGAAAGACCTGCCACCGCTTCCACCCATCACCGAACCCCACCTTGAAGAAGCCGTCTTCACCCACCCTACCTTTCACTCCAACTATCGCACCAATGGCATCGACAATACCGACAAGGTGACGTACGAACGTTTCGAATTCCTTGGCGACGCATATATCGAACTATTCGCTTCTCGACTCATATACAGCCGCCTCCCACACGTCGATGTCCCCCAGCAGTCAGCATTGCGAGAGAAACTCGTAAAAAACGAGACGCTCGGCCAGTTTTCATCTGCGTATGGGCTACCCGACCGCTTGAAGCATGGAGGACACATACCGGAGGGTACCAAAGCATGGACGAAGGTCATCGCCGACGTATTCGAAGCCTACGTCGCCGGTGTTATCCTCTCAGACCCTGAGAACGGGTTCAAGACGGCAGAGGAGTGGTTGACCAAATTGTGGGCGACTCAGATGCTAGACTTTAGGCAAGAAGTCATCGAGAACCCGCAAGCAAGGGATGATGTACAGCGCTTGATCCAGGTGAAGGGTGTTAAACTCGACTGGCGCGAAGAGCGAGATATGATCATGGAGAATGGCTCTCAGAAGTACTTCATGGGCCTATACTTTACCGGATGGGGCTTTGAGGATGAGTGGCTGGGCAGCGGCGAGGGTCGCAACAAGAAACAGGCGACTGTGTACGCAGCCATGGATGCGATTAAGCGGAACAGCAGTATTCTTCAGACGGCGGCCAAGAAGAAGCAGGAATTAGTTCAGCGGGTAAAGGAGGAGAAGACCAAAGCTGAGGGAAATGGGGACAAGGGAGAGGATACGACTGAGAAGACGGAAGAGTCGACGGGAGACGTGAAGTCGGAAGCGTCTTCGTGGCTGGAGAAGGAGAAGCGCAAGAAGGAGAAAAAGGAGCGCAAGGAGAGGAAGCGTAAGGAAGTGGCTAACGACAGGTCTTGAGAGTGTGGACATGTGCTTCACCAAGATTTCATCGCCAAATGTACCGTACGGTTCATCTAGGACCTGGATGTGGTCTCATTCATTCTTCAAGATAAGTCGTCCGAAAAAGGCGCAAGTAGCCTCGCGAAGGGATAGTAGGTCAGTTTTATTGTCCTCTCCTCAAAATTCTCGCTTCGTGTACCTTGAGACTTTCAACGGTAAGTATTCATAGGTAGGTAGGATCAATTTGCCATGGTATCTTTCGTCGAAGCTTCTCGGCCAACAGAGATGTTACGTTCCGTCGTACATACTTGCTTTGCACGATTTGATACAGGATAGGTGCTGTAACTTGTGTTTGTCTGCAAATGCTCTGCACAAACGTTCAGGGAAATGGTACTTCGACGTAATCTCCTCCTCTCATCGTCTATTCCGTAGAAACCTCATACCATGCACAATCCATCTCCAGCAAAGTCCAACGGCGAGTATTTCTCGTTGTATTATCGAAGAGACGAGCGGTGCGCTTACATATTCAGCTCAGTGTTATCATCTCATCCCAAAGCCGCAATTTCCCGTTCAGGCAAGACGTCTACCTCTAGTATCTACCTCCTCCTTCCGCCTATTGTATCTTGTATCGATTCACGAAGCGGTAACTCGGTAGTGGGAATTTCGTGTTAAGGTGCGCGTCAAGCTTCTGGCAGAGCTGTGCAGACTATTCGTATATAGAAGTATGAGTGTGCCGTAAAGCGGACGAGGATCTTGCTAGAAGTCGAACTAATTCTTGCTAGAAATCGAACTAAGAGGCACGCCGGCCACATACAACCTTCACTTTAACGACAACTGGGATAAATAACGGCACCAGGGATGCAATCCTTGCGGCCCGGACGATTTCGACTACAATGCGAAAAGAAGCGAACGGTCCCGTCGAATATAATTTTCTGGGCCCTGGCTTTGATGCCATTCTTTGGTACCCCAAATGGGGCTAACGCCGTCAGGATGGATGATGGTGGATCGCAAAGTCGAGCTGGAATATCGACTCATCGATAAAATCGTCGTTGTCGGCGAAAAAACGTCTACAATTCGACAACGCGGAAGCCCGCACTATGGTCATCCTCCCCGAGCGCGAGCGAACAACGCCTGTTCCGAGTCCGACCGCCGACCGTTATCCGTCGAAGAAGCGGAAGATAGGCTAGATATCATAAAGGGATGGAAAACCCTCGAAACTGGAGGAGACAGCCTCGTTAAAATACCCGGAAGGAAAACCGAAGAAACCCACGAGCGGGCGCATACCTGATCAAAACGGAAGGGAAACCGAAGAAACCGGAGGAGACAAAACCTCGTTCAAAAAGATACCCCCTATGACCTATACTTTGGGAGCAGTAAGGGGGCCTAGTACCCAACAATACAGTACTAGGACATAAGTATCCGGACCATCCGAAAAAGTGGAAACCACCAACCACAGAAAATACCCACCACGATCAGTTTTGTATAGGTAATCGCTTACAATAGTGATCAGGGAGGGTGTAAATAGTAGTCTATTAATTCAGTACTTTGTTTGCCAGCCTCTAGCTTGGATAACTGCCCGAATCCTCCGCGGTACGCTCTCAATAAGCTTGTCAATACTAGCCTGTGGTATTGCTCTCCACGCTTCTTGAGCGCATTGAGTAAAGTGATCTCTATCGACTCCTCTAAAGCCCTAGCCTTCAAGGTTAGGATACAATTTGACTAGCTTCTGCTTTAGTAGCCACTAGAGATGCTTGATAGGGTTGATATCTGGTGAGTACGGCGGCCAATCAATGACCTTAATTTCATGCGCGTTAAGCTAATTGGTGGTTTCTCGCGACTTATGGATAGGAGCGTTATCCTGCATGAATTGGTAGGGCTCATACTCCTCCTCCTCTTGATCAAAGTCCTCCTCCTCCAGCTCATTCTAGGGTAGTAGGCCATCCTCTAGTGTATTGGTGTATGAGGTAGAGGTGTACCCACGCGAGCCTCTGACGCGTTCTATAGCAATCAATTTACTCCTTCCACCTAGCTAAATAGCTGCCTAAAACATCTAGCGTAGTACTGATTGCCTAGCCCTACCTTCAACCATCTCCTTATACTACTTCTGCTGTGGTGTACGAAATACCCATACGCGTTTCTTACCGCGTCCTCCCTCTACTAAGCACTCGTTAGAGAACTTAACGCGTACCCAGCTTTTATAGCGGTTGAGACGCGCCCACCTAAGGCGGTTGCGGGCGTCTAATGGAGAAAGCGCTGGCCGTAGTTTTGCGGCCTACTTTTTTATACCGTACTTGTTTAGTAGGCGAGAGAGCGTTCTTAAGGAAACGTTAGGCATGCTAATAGCCTCTGCTTTTAGCTTTGCGTACTCTATACGCGGGTATTGGCGAATAATCCGCAGTAGTTGACGCTCATCTTAAGCATCCATTTTCTTTAGAGCTCCTTTACGTGGTAATGAGGTAATTTTCCCATGCTCATTCCATCTCTTTATAGTGTCGTAGTAGGTTGATTTGCTGACGTGAAACGTATCCTAGATTACCTTAGGTTTGACGCGATTCTTGACCGCGCTAAGTATAGCCGCGCGTAGGTGTGGGCTTAGCTCTTTCTTAGGTGGGCGCGCACGCGATATATCGCCTGAAAAGGACCGGCGGAGGGTAGTATAAGGTGGCGCCATTAATTTGACGTAAAAAACGCGTAAACTGAGTAAGGATTGGTGGTAGTAGGTGGTGTTAAAGTTTAGGTACAATTTGCTTAATTTGGATGGTCCGGATACTTTTGTCTTAGCACTGTATGGGGAGGCAAAACCAAGTCAATAAAAAGGAGCGAACATCCAAAGCCGTCAGTGCGCAGCAAGGGTGTAAGACGCTGGAAATAAGAATTTTTATTTCATTGTATTTAATAATTAGTATGGCCACCTTATGCGTTAATTACTATGTAGAGTTAAGTGCCTCCTAAGCGTTAGTTTAAATATAATTTAGTATAACGTATTCCACCACTGAACCGCCCACACCACCGAACCGCCCAAAAGCTTGGCAAGGAAAATCAAATATTCAACCTTTAATAACAATTTAAATATAAGAGCTATTAAGCTGAAATTTTAAATACAGATAT